>BGNK01003696.1:748-68330 GCA_003297005.1 Symbiodinium sp. clade A Y106 | reverse complement strand
CCCCCCCCCCCCCCCCCCCCCCCATAAAACCCAAGTGACAGCACCCTGAGGACCTGCTGAACCTCCTCAAAAGGTAGGTGTCTCATGCAGCGTAATTTAATAGGGTGTTGGGCGCAGTTTGCTATATAGTTGTATGATATTGCGGAATAAGGAATTCTATTGCCATCTATTCGGGTCCCCGTAACCAACGTGGGGCTTTGCGCTTTTGTAAAGCGAGGGGGCGAGCCGGAGATATTTCACAGCTACAGCGGTGCCTGTCTTGGCCTTTTTTTATTGCTGCAGGTGCTGCTTCTGTAAGTCTGCTTCTGGCAAGATTACATGCTACTGCTGTTCTCATTCCTAGAGTTAGCACGTGATGCTGCTTCGGGCTGTCTTTCGACCTCCTTCAAGACCAATGATGTTGCGCGAGTCCTGTGATGATTAGTGCCATTCACTAGTAGTGATGATGTTCGTGAAAGTTCTTGCTGCTGTTATATGAGGTCGTGCTAGAAGAGGCCATGGCGCTGTTGTCAGTGTGATCCATACAGGTAGTTGTTACTACTCCCCTCCTAATCAAAGACCTCCTTCCACGAACAGTTTGGGAAACTCATGTTATCCGGTACAACAGACATTCCAACCAAACCCAACTCAGCTCTGGCAATCTGGGCTCGGCGCTTCTCATCCACGGCCCGGGACACCTTTCGAGGGGTTCAGGAGTTTGCTTGGGTGGAGGTTTGCAAGTTTAGGGTATAGGGTTCGGGCCTAGGGATTTGGGTTTAGAAGTTTAGGGTTCGATCAGGATTCAGTAGGGTTAGGTTAGGCCCGGTTAGGCTTTACAGTTTGGAGTGTTTGCACTTCATTTGTTACGAAACTGAATTCCAGTACTCGTCGTATTGTAAAGCAAGTTTAAGGTGCGTTGATTTCAGCGCCCTTCGGGTTCGAATGAGGCTTTCTTGGCTTGACATAGGCTGCGAACGCTAACTCCCGGATCGTTCCCTCATGTCTAGACCGATTCTTCAATAACGATGGAACATGACAATGATAATATACGCCACATTCCTCATCAGTCCTCACTAGTCCTTAACCAAAAAACCCTAAATCCATACCGAAATCTGCCAGCTCGTGTCTCAATCATCCGACATGCGTGTCCTTCGGCCCGAAACCCTCGCCTCTGAAATTCACAAAATCCAAAACTACCCGCCATCCAAAAATCACTTTCCAAGCGTAGGGCACCCTCAAATTTCTGAGCCTATGACTTCTTGCAGATCTGAAACCCGACAACAAAAAAGCTTAGATACTGCTGAACACCCTGCAAGCTCTAAACCAACCTAGGGCCCCGCTTACGAGAACCTTCACACTGCCGGCCTCGGATTCCAAGCGCGACTCCACCCTGGTAGCCGGATGACGGTACAGGGTTTAGGGTTTAGGGTGCATGTTGGGTTCAGGCGGTTTGTGTGGCTTTGGTGTTTTGAGCTCCGGGATATTGGGTTTAAGGATATCGGCTGGGCTATAAGTCGCGGGCTTGAAAACAGTAGGTCTCATACGATGCTGTCAGCATCCCGGGCACGGACAAAGAATCGATGATGGCTGTCCTTCGTATGAGTCTTGTGAGCCTTGTGGCGAACGCAATTCTGAAAACTCTCTTTATACATCACTCCGAAACCCTACCTTCCCACAGTCTACATTCCTGTGCGGATCAGGGTAGGAGTTCGGTGTTGGGGTGTCCGCGTCAAATTCCCAACCATCAGAGAATTAGCAGTCATGAGCAGTGCTATTGACTCACAATAATCAGCATTTCCAGGATTCTTGCATTTCTTCTGGTTTACGCAGCCTGGGGATTTCCGGCTCTGAGCTTTAGAAAGGGATGGGTTCCAAACTCTCCACCTAACAAACGCCTTTCTTCACACCCGAAGAAGCACCCTGAAGTTTGCAACACCCTGAAGCCCCGAAAGCCCTAAGCCTTAAACTCCCAACGTCCTAAATGGGGGTTTCCGAAAATAGGGGACCCTTTATTTATTACCCTAAATGGTAGGATCCTTATTATCAGGACCCCAAAATGAGGTACCCCTAATTTTCGGAAACTCCTAAATATACCGCACCTTCCAAGCAGGTCGTGGGCGTTCGCCTCGGCTCGGCAGAAGGTTTTGGGAGCCAGACCCAGATCCGATTCGCGAGCTTTTCGGCGATCCGAAAGCACTTGTCTGGCCAATAGTTTAGGCTAAGCTTCTGTTTTGAGGTCCTTTAGAGTTTAGGGTTTGGGGCTTAAGGTTTAATTAGAGTTTCTGAAGGCTTAAGACTGGAAGCAGTACAGTCATAGTCACCGCAGTGAAGCCAGTGTATGTCAAAGCACCTCCCCGAAGCTCCAGGCTCTCTGCAGGCTTGCTTGCTAGGCAAAACCTCGACTCCAAACCTGACCTTCAACAAATCGCTTATGGTCCTTAGTAACGGATGTTCAGGGTACAACACGGGATTATTGGGGTCTAGGCAGTGTCCCGAAGCACAAAAGTCGTCAACAACCCATTCGGTTTGCATTGCAACAAACATTTGGGTTGTTCTCTAAATTAAGTGCCATTTTAGGGTGATTCTGGGGACCTAAAAAGGGACCCAAATTTAGAAAACTACCCGTGTGAACATGATTCGTCAGGAACACCCGGCTCGAAGCTCGACAAGCCAAGTCTTGGGCTATCTCCGTGTCAAGCCGGGATGTCGACTCTTTCAGATCCTTCACTCAGGCTTGGCAGGATTACTTGCAGCGCCCTTTTGGACTCATAAACCAGTCTTTGGGGGTTGTATTCCAGCTGGAATAAACAACATGTTTCTTAAGGAAAACCAAACTTTGAATTCATTACTGCCGTTACTACAGTTGGGACTGCAACAACTACTTTGCTACGATTGGTGCGACCATTCATCCTCTCCGCAGTTGTACTATCGCTTTTGTCGCTCATTTTCCTGCTGTGCTTTCTACAGTTGTCTTCTACTACTACTACTACGACGACGATGACGACGACGACCACAACAACCAGTACTGATGCTGCATTTCAGGTCCATATTCGCATTCTGTACAGTATTGCTCCTGTTATGGACTTCAGCTCTAAACATGGCTAACTATTATCACAGCTCATAATCACCACTACAGCTACTTACCAAGTATGCAGCAAGCACCAACCATCCCAGGATTTGTGGTCCACACGGAGCCGGATTTGACTCCAGGGTCGCCATTGTTTGTAAAACTCTTGCTCGGCGTCTCTCGTAGGGCCCAGCGACGTGGATTTGAGGTTTAGGGTAGAGAATTGGCATTTAGAGTTGAACGAGGGTTAGGTGTCGGTTGTTCGGAGGCGTTCGATGAGCAATTGCTCTGTAGGAATGGAAAACTCATGGAAGGGATGGTTTTGACTATTGCTGACATGTCTCGAATTGCTCAGCTTGTGGCTGAGAGTGAGAGGCGAAAGGGCGAGCAGGCAACAACGCAAGGCGTCATCCCTCAGCCAGCTTTTGAACCAGCGTTGACTCCGCCACATTCTCTGAAAGAGGGCCAGGCATCTCACGCAGGAGGTTTAAAGGTATCTTCCACGATTGCGCAGAGCCAGGTTGTTTGTCTCGTTGGCGTGGTCATCGTTGTCAGGACGTAGTAATGGTGGTGGAGGTTGTGGCAGTGGCGGTGGCGCTGGTAGATCAGTTTGCCTGTGATCTTCTTACTGATTCATGATTAGGAGTGTGGTCAGAGTCACTGCGAGCACGACTACCATAATTGTGATTCGGCTTTGTGTTGTGTGATGATCTTTGGGCAGAAACTCAAGTGGATGATCGCCATGTAGGCATGATTTTTCTGGCACTCTCTAGCTTCGAATTAGTGCCTTCGCCTGTAGGAAAACATCCAAAGTCGACAATGTGCTCGGTCCGGAGAGCTGACCTTCTAAACTAGCAGCTTCAATGATTTCGCTGTATGCATCCTAAAAACATCTAGAATCAGTAACTCTAAACATGCAAAATCCCGGAGCCCTGAACTCAAACCTGCCGAGGGTAGGGTTTCAGGTTTAGGGTCTGAACTTGAACATTGAAAATGCCTTTTCCGGAAATTCTGCTCTCAAGCAGCAGCCTTTGCTCATTTTCTGCTGTGGGGTTCCGATTGAACGGAACAATCGAGAAAAGGCCCACACCGTAAACCAGAAATGAACCCCCAACCCTGATAAAAACCCTAAACCCTAAACTCTGAGTAAGCCCTCAAACCTAAACCCTAAACCCTAAACCCTGAACCCTAAACCCTAAACTCTGAGTAAGCCCTCAAACCTCCACGAGAAGAGGCCTTCCGCTTTCCCTAACTCCGTTTCAATAGACCCAGAAGAATATGTGGTTTCAGGGTTTAGGGTTGAGGGTTTAGAGAGTGCTTTCCAACACTATTCTTTAGGGCTCCTTGCTATTATAGTAAAGTCTACGTCAAAATATGAGTGAGCCCTGAGAGTTTTAGGGCTTGGAGGTGCTGATTAGGCTCTAGATTCACCCACGCCCCTGTACTAGACAAAGTCGAACACCCCGGGAGTCTCGTCCTTGATGTCCCGCGGTAAGGAGAGCGGCAACAGTGCTCGTATCGAGGACACAGCATCCGTGGCACCGGTCGAGATCTTGTGGCAGTTGGCCACCTGGCGCTGAGAATTCAGGGTGCAGAGCGTTGGATGCTGGGTGGAAATTTCAATCTCTTATGCTTCCTTACATCTTGAGCCTTTAGCCTCCTTCCACGGCCCCACAACTAAAGCTAATTGCTCATCCACGCATGGCTTGGCATAGAGCACGGGTGCAAAAGAGCAAGTCGGCCTGTAGACACGAGATTAAAACCCAATGCTAAAGGAGCAGCACAGGAAGTAGTTCTCCAATGTAGGCGTGCATGCATGCATGCATCCACGCACAACACAGAGCTTCACAACACACACACACACACATGAACATAGCAGCCGCCAACACCAACACCAACACCAACACCAACAACAACAACAACAACAACAACAACAACAACAACAACAACAACAACAACAACAACACAACAACAGCAACAGCAACACGCACTAGAACGTTTAAGAATCATCATAAACATCTATCACGCGATGCACTCATGACAAGCGTAATATGCTGAATTGCTCAACCTCCTCGAGGTTCCGCGACAGGTCCTCCCTGAGCGCAGACACCTGCGCCAGTGTGAAAGATGGCTTGGAGAGGTTTGGGCCTTTCGAGACGTGCTGGGACGATCGAGGCTTAAGCCTCGAGACAGACACCATTTGCACGACACGTTCCTGGCCTCTGCCTCGATCGCAAAGAGGCGCTTTTCGATCGCCGGGGCCGCCTCACAAAGCATATTGGGTCAAAAGGTTTTGGTGCAAAACTTAGAGTTTGCGGACACAAATTTTGGTGGAAAATATTTTGGTGATAAAATATGTTGGGGAAAGAAATGTTAAACATGTCTAGTGACATCAAAGGCGATGCGGTGCAGGGTCGAGGCTTTAGGAGCCGTGCAGGGTCTTGGAGGGTGACTGGAGATTTACAGGTTTTGACTATCGGAACTTACGGTGCTGACGAGTTTGTGATTCAGGGTTACGAGGTTGTAAGTGCGATTTTGGCTAGACGCATGCAAGGCCATCTGCGGTTCAGGTCATCGGTCGCTATATGGCAGGCCCCAGAAGGGGAAATCCTTACATGGCTGGAGGGGAAGGTCGATAGTTTTTGTGGTTCTTGATGTATTTCTGGTCCCTGACATACGCAGGAGTACTGAATGCAATGTGTGCAGCAACAAAGCTGTGGCCTAGACTGACCCGATTCGGGAATTGTGCTTTGACATCGAGCAAAAGAGCCCCGGGATCGCATGTACACCAGAAGCAGGCACAAAAGGAGCAATCAGTCGCATTCCGGCGACACTTAAACTGCAAGCACCAACAGCCCGAATTACCCAAACCCAAACAGCCCGGAGGTCCAAAACCCTGAATCCCTAAAGCCTAAACCTCTGGCGCTGAACGCATCGTTTCCGGCCTCGAAAAGAGTGGGTATCTCGGACTTCACCTCATTCAAGCAGACCTCCTCTCCTGTGTCAGCACAGATAAACCACTATTGGCTTAGGCTTCCGGCTTTCATGCTCTTTCGGCTCGAGGCCCTGGGGCCTTCAGGTTGAGTGTCTACCGTGACCAGTAAGTTTGCAGCATGTATATAGTAGTTCCTTTTTTGGGTTCATATGTAGTATCCTTTGAGGTAATCCCAAAAAGGAACTACTATGGGGCCTATGGGTAGTAAGCTGCTGTTACAGCAATGAGTATCTAGCTTGATCAAGCAGGTTGGCCTTTTGCATGGCTACCTGGTCTTGATAGCAAGGTCGCCAGTATTCCTGCGAGTGCCGCGACGTACTTGCGAACTTTTTAGGCATCTGCTGCAAAATCCATAGCTCAACACCTTGTTCTAGTGACTCCTTGAGCTCAACACTGTAAGCAGCTGCCTGCCTGAGCGTGCAGAGGCGGTCTTCAAGTACTCGACGAACCCCTCACAGAAGCAGGAAGTGGGATGCATCTCTAGAGAACTTTCAGGTGCTGTTAGATATACAACCTTAAACAGACTCTACACAGACCTAGCAAAGACAACACTGGCCCGCGAACACATGGTCCAGCACTTCTTCATGGTTGGGACTTTGGCTTCTGGTCCTGGGTTTAGCGCCCAGGGTTTAGGGCCTGGGTTTCTTGGGTAGGCCTCGGGAAAAGATCTTCCATCAATGAGCCCTCCCTGCGAACACCTCATCCTGAAATCAACAAAAATCTCGTTTACCGACCCACACGACTAGAGCTAGCCTGCCGCCGCAGCGTGCTATACACAGGAGGGTGTCAGCATTCGTGCTACTGTCCTTGAAAATCCTTATCAGACCTCACAGATAGTATGAGGGGGTCTGAACAACTCCGTACTAATACTCCGCCGCAGGCTTCGTGATTATAATATACTATAAAGATCCCCAAAGCCCCCAAGGACTTTTCGTATTCAGGCCCATGCAAAAACAGCTGAAACCATCGCTGTCGAACCCTTGTGGGCCCTTTTTGAAGAACCGTCCAAAACGGACCCTATTCTACCTATGCACCCCCTAATCCCCAAACCCCTAAACCCTGAACCCCTAAACCGGCTCTCACACCCTAATCCCCAAACCCCCAAACCCTAATCCCCAAACCCCTAAACCCCTGAACCCTAAACCCTAAATCCCCAAAAGCCCCTAGATCCTGAACCCCTAAACCCTGAACCCCCTAAACCGGCTCTCCTTCAGCTCGGGGGGCCAGCTCCTACTGTCGGGAACCATGGCTCCAAAGCTCGGAAAGCGAAGGGAAGCTACCCTTCTTGGGGGTTTCTTGGTTTTAGGGTTTAGGGTTTAGCGGCTTAGGGTTTAGGGTTTAGGGTTTCATATAAACTGCTCCGTGTAGTAAGGATGTCCGTCTTGGGGTCTCTGGCACTATGCTTGGGTCATCTTGGGCCCCTTGTTTTCTGAAACTGCAAGTGTAGGGTTTCCAGGCTATGGCAGGCTTAGGGTTTGGGCCACGAATCTGTGATGAGGGGCTCCACATGAACTTTGCTGATATTTGGACAAGGATGAAAGGTTTAGGGTTATGGTTGGGCTTCTAGGTTCGAGCTCCTTTCATGATTCCTTTTTGCAGGTTTCGTTTGGGTTCAGAACGTGCCCTGGCCACTATAGCTTCTTGGGCTGCATCGGCAGTAGTTGAGACTGTTGCTGCGGAGGTGACATGGTTAAACCGTAACGACCTGAATTGCCTGGCATGTCGGGCACTACATGGCTTGATCGTGGTAAGGGCAGAGGATGATGTGAACAGCTCGCTTGTTTTGTCAGACTCTGAATATGACTCTGATAGTTAGGAGCCTATGGCTTGTTTGGCACCGAGGTGCAAGCAATGTTCCACTAGAGCTACCACTTCATCGAACGACTGCCACAACTAGGGCTATTGCATACCTTGACTACAGTTGGCAGCGTTCCTCAAAAACAGCAAGTAGAAGCACGATGACGAGGTTTCTCGACACCGCTGTTGCTATCATGACAGTCGTTGTCCGCACTAATGTTCCTGTTACTGTTTAGTGCGTTCGGGTACTATTTAGCCTCCGTTGCCATCATGTACTAAGCATATTGCTGGCAGCCCCTCTACGTCTTTTCGCTGCTACATCTTGTTACTTCCTCCCGCTCACTGCTGCTTTGTTCTGGTGGCTTCTGTACCAGTGCTCGTGTGTGAGGCGAGTTAGTCGGACTGCAATCGCAATCTGTTCGAGCAGCATTGGTGTTCGCTGCATTGGTCCTCCTACTATTGCTGCTGCTGCTGCTGCTAGTGCGCCTGCTGCTAGTGCGCCTGCTGCTGGTGCCACTGCTGATGCTGCTGCTGTTCCTACGACGACCACGACAACGACCACGACTGCAGCTTCTACTACCACTGCTACTACAAGAACTACTACTACTACTACTACTACTACTACTACTACTACTACTACTACTACTACTACTACTGCTACTACTACTACTACGACTACTACTACGACTACTACTACTACTGCTGCTACTAGTACCACTAGTACAACTAGTACTACCAGTACTACTTGTACTTGTAGTACTACTAGTACTAGTACTACTACGAGTACTAGTACTACTTCTACTACNACTACTACTACTGCTGCTACTAGTACCACTAGTACAACTAGTACTACCAGTACTACTTGTACTTGTAGTACTACTAGTACTAGTACTACTACGAGTACTAGTACTACTTCTACTACTACTACTACGACTACTACTACGACTACTACTACTACTACTGCTGCTACTAGTACCACTAGTACAACTAGTACTACCAGTACTACTTGTACTTGTAGTACTACTAGTACTAGTACTACTACGAGTACTAGTACTACTTCTACTACNACTACTACTACTGCTGCTACTAGTACCACTAGTACAACTAGTACTACCAGTACTACTTGTACTTGTAGTACTACTAGTACTAGTACTACTACGAGTACTAGTACTACTTCTACTACTACCACTACCACCATTGGTCCTGCTCCTGAGTGATATTCTTACCATGGCGTGTATTTATGCATCTGCCGCTGGCTCCTATCAATGACCTCAACCGTAGACCCTTAAACCCTCCATGTGTTAGTGAAGTTGGTACTCTGTTACGATGACTATCATCCCCAGGGCCTGTCACTTCCATACTGCTTTCACCCTTCTCGAGGAAAAGATGGCCTGAGCTGGATGGTGTTCATTTTCTGCGTTGCGTGGGTGTGCAGGTGTGTCTGCATTTTCCGTCTCTGTTCCCGGCGTGGTCTCGGGTCTAGGTGCTTCAACTGCTCAGGATTTCCAAGGGTGTGTGGGCTTGGGTTTCAGATTGGCGAATTTGGGTCGTGCAGGTCTACAAGGTTCACTGGATGGTTGGAGGTCACAGCGAGTGTAACGAAGGGAAGCTTCAATATCATTGAGGTGGAGCATTCCCCCTCATGGCCATCAAGAGCCAATCTTGCTGCACAACCCCCCCTACCAATTCGAGCATCCTCATTCCTCAACACCGGCCCCTCCACCAGTACTGAAATAAATTCGGGGGAGAGAAACACAAGTCCAAATGTATATGTCTGTAAATATATAAACATATAAACATACAATCTCTACTATGTAAATTATCCTAAACATAACATAGTATGATACCTAAACCGCAAACACAGCATGCCGAGGTCCCAGCTCTCTTCCTTGAGCCGGGCTAACATCGCAGCCGAGTGCAGTGCGACTTGGCCACCTGCCAGTAGAAGTTTATTGTGGCAAGTGCTATGACTGCTGCATATGTATGTATATATATATATATAGATATTTATACACACATTTCGTACATATATACATACATGCATGCATGCGAAGGTGCACACGCATGTGTACAAACTTCCACAGGGCACATGCATATGTCCCTGTATCTGCATGTCTGTGTACACATGGAAGAAGACTGCGGCAAGTAAGCAAGGAGCCATGTGCACATGGAGATAATAAAGTAGTCAGGCAGTGCAAACCCTCTTAGCTGCCCGGGAGCCAAAAGCAACATGAACTGGGGTCACGCTGTTGGGTCTGGGCCTGGGGTCTGTGCTTACCCGAATTCCGATCCGGGCGGGGCCCTGATTATTTCATATAGGGGCATACAGGGGCCTTAATAACTAGAATAGGGTTTTGGGGCCCATCATGCTTTTACAAAAATAAGGAACCCTCAAAATTGTATTAATGATGTGCAGGGGGCAGGTAGGGAATTGAAATGTGGTGTGTGGCAAATGGGGACCTTTTGATAGACTATGGCATCAGAACACCTGGCCAACGGTCTTCCTGAACTTGCAAACTTCCGCACATACTACGAAGAAGCCAAGCGTAAATTAAAAGGACAAGCTGAATGTCTACTGAAGATACTTTGCAGAAACCAGCGAGACTGCAATCAAGACACAATTCGTCCCCACTATCGAGACTCAACACACGAAAGCACGAGCCACCTAAGGAATGGCCGACAATGACCACATTGATCGCGTGGCTCCCTCTTCTTTGTGCCTGCAGCGGAAGCAGCACCAAGAACTAGATTCCGAGATGATCTGCACTTTTGTGTGTTTGTGCTGTCTTATATTCGTGCTCTTAGTTCGCGAGAACGAAGACCAAGGCAGCATCCGCAAGATTGAAACTCTGGTTTTCACAGCGTGCAGAGGCATCTGCGACTCCATGCCGGCACTCATAACAAGCTCCACCCAGACTTTCTTCGCAACAAGTGAAGTCATGTCAGCACCGATAACAACGTCCACCCATTGAACATGGGTCAACAGTATTGTGGTCACAAGTCTAGAAGTTTACACTTACCTGGGCATGTATACCTCTCTCTCGCTATAATATATAGATACATGATATATATATATATATATATATATATACACATAGATGTATATGTATACACACACATACACATAACATGACATATACATGCAAAGCGTGCAATTCCGACGCTTCGGGTCGAGGCTTCTAGTGCATCGGCTTGGCCTGCGGGCTTTTGTGGGAGTTTTAAGGTTTAGGTCAAGCTTAAAGGCGCAATTCCTGAAGCTATGGCATGGTAACAGAGCCAAAGCAAAAAGCATTCGATTGAGCAAGTTGGCAGAATGGAGAAAGAGTCGCGAGGCAGAGAGAATGTACAGAAAACCGCCTCGAGCGCAGAGACTGCGAGGAGAAGGCCCCGGCCTAGGGTGCGGCGAAGTAAGCCGCCCCCCGGCTCAGTCGGGCGNCGGACAGCTGGGCCAGCTGGGCTCTGTCCAGAGAGGCCGAGAGGTCCTGCTGTCTGGGCGGGCGGACCGTCGCAGCAGTGATGCGGTCGGCAGCCAGCACGGCAGCGTTGCACCGCTCCACAGAAGCGGTTGTAGTGGGCCAGTCAGTCGCATAGCGGGCATCGAGTTCTTGGCACCAGGCAGTAGAAAACCCAACAGAGGCCAGGTAGGCGGCAGGGCTGTGGAGGGCGACTTGCCGGAGTCCAAGACCACCATTTCGGATGCTGAGGGTGGCCTGCTGCCAGGCCCTGTCCGTGAGCGGCAGGCCCCCAACATGTTCGAGGCAGGCTTTGACCCCCTCGTCGAAGCGCTGCAGGGCGGTCGCGACAGCGGCCGGGGGCGTGGTGCGCATGCTGTAGACAACCTTGGAGAAGGAGCTGCAGTGGCGTAGGAGGAGCAAACCAGTCTGAGAGTCTTCGAGGTCGCCCAGCGCCGCGAGGCAAGCAGCTGACTTGTCCACACGTTCCACAGCAGTGTAGCTCTCGCAGAACTCCGGGTCCCCAATGGGCGCACCCAGCAGCTCGAAGTTCCCATCCTGCCGGGTGTTCAAGCCAGCGGGGAAAGCAGAGGCGTCCACACAAGAAGCCTGGCCAGCCGTGGGCACCAGGACGCACTTGGACACCTCAACAACCAGCCCAGCAGCGGCAGCAGCGGCCTGAAGGTCGCGGAAGGCNGCGGGGAAAGCAGAGGCGTCCACACAAGAAGCCTGGCCAGCCGTGGGCACCAGGACGCACTTGGACACCTCAACAACCAGCCCAGCAGCGGCAGCAGCGGCCTGAAGGTCGCGGAAGGCTGCCTGGACGGCGTCGGAGCGTCCGGCGAGAACCACGTCGTCCAGGTAGGAGAAGCAGAGCTCGACAGGGTGGCGGGCCGCGGCTCGCAGAGCGGGATGGAGCGCCAGCGCGAACAAGAGCGGCCCGAGCGGGTCCCCCTGCTGGACGCCACAGCAGGACTGCAGCTTGTGTTGGCCGAAGCGCAAGGTTGAGGGGGAACTGTAGCACCAGTCGGCCCAGCAGGCCAGGCCCGGAAACCTGGCCCGTACTTCTCGAAGCAAGCTGCCGCGGCAGACCGTGTTGAAGGCGTTGCAGAAGTCGACACGCAGCACGACCTTGTCCAAGTCCAGGGCGTTGCGGTCGGACCACTGCCTTGTGACGTGGACCGCAGCCTCAGCACCGTTGGGCACCGCCACACCAAGCTGCAGAGGCCAGAGGTGGCGGCGAGCCTCAGCCCGCACGGCGCTGCCCAAAAGCTTGCTGACGAGGCGCCTCAGGGTTTCCCCGACCGCGATGGGCCGCAAGCCCCCATGCTTCTTGGGCAGGGCGTGAAGAGAGGCGCCAGCGAAGTGCACTGCCACAGCCGCCGGTGCTTCGCCCCGAGCGAGAAGGTTGCTGAGAGAGACTAGATGGGCGATAACCTCGTCGCCATGCGGGGTCGCCAAGGCCTCGCGCACGTGGTCAGGGCGCAGGCCAGAGGGACCTGGAGCGCTGGCTCGGTGAAAGCTCCGCACAGCCTTGATGACGGCCTCCGCATCGAACTCGGGCACCAGAGCAGGCCGAGCAGGCCCCAGCGCAGCAAGGTCCGGAGCGGCAGCAGCGGGGTGTTTGTCGCGCAGCTCCGCCAAGGCTTCAAGGCTGGCCGGGACGGGGGCGGGCTCAGTGAGGGCGGCGCAGGCTCGAGCGAGCTCACCCTCCGCCGCAAGCGAGCAGCAACGGCTTTGCCTGGCCGCCAAGCTGCGCTCGCCCCCAGCAGTGGCGCTGCGTTGCGGGCGTTGCTCAGCCAACTCCTCCCAGAGCTCCACGCGTTCCCCATCCAACCACCTCTGGCACCGCCGTTTGGTGGCCAGCGCAGCCTGTTGCCTGTGCCGGGCCCCACCCCGCGACGGGGCGACCAAGGTGCAGCGAGCAAGCATGAGCAGCTCCACCCAGGCCTGAACTGTGTTGCGGGAGTGGGTGGCGGCCAAGGCGCGTGCGAGACACTGGCTCCAGGCGGCGTGGGCCAGGCGCGGCACATGGCGGACAGTAGCAACGCCGTGCCCCATAACCTCATCCAAGGCGGGCATGTGGTGCGTCGGCTCGCCTGGAGCCCCAGGTCGTGAGCCCGCCAAGCGAGCCTGAGGGCGGCACCGAGGGTGGACACCGTTGTAGCGTTTGTTGACAACAGGCCACACTCCTGGCAGAGGTCCAAGCTGTGCGCGTCGAGGTAGTCCTGCGGAACTGCGCCAGCCAAAGTGCCTGAGCAGTGGTCGTCCAAATGGGCTCGCATGGCCTGGTGAGAGGACCAACCGGTAGCTCGGGTGGGGTCTCCACGCCCGCACCCCGGCACCGGGCAGAAACACCGAACCGAGGAGCCGTTGCTTTCGAGCCGCCGTCTGTGAGCGGGGCGGCCATCACCAGTAAAAGGCGAGCTCGAGCGCCGGCAAGCCCGTCCAGATCCATGAGCTCGGCCCGCTCGCCGCCCAAAGGAGTTCCAGGCGAGGGGGTCAGGCTAGGCCCCGGATGAGACGCCTCGCCCACCCGCGNGCGAGCTCGAGCGCCGGCAAGCCCGTCCAGATCCATGAGCTCGGCCCGCTCGCCGCCCAAAGGAGTTCCAGGCGAGGGGGTCAGGCTAGGCCCCGGATGAGACGCCTCGCCCACCCGCGTGCCGCGCAGACCGACGGGCAAGGAATGGATATCGGCGGCGCCTCCACCGCACCCGTGCTCGAGGGTAGAAGCCGGCCAGCGGGTCCCAGGCAGTAGGGGCGGAGGCCAGCTCCACGCGCGGGCGAGCTCGACGACAACGGTGATTCAAGGAGCGCCCCACGTGCGCAGCCCAGTCAAGTGCACCCTTTCGGCATGGATCCGAAGACGGATGGGCCTCGCAGTCATCCCCGCCGTACTTTTCTGCGAAGAACGTGTTCTCGATGTATGGTGGAGAGATCGTGCTTTGCAAGATGCCTATCGCCATGAGCCCNCATGGATCCGAAGACGGATGGGCCTCGCAGTCATCCCCGCCGTACTTTTCTGCGAAGAACGTGTTCTCGATGTATGGTGGAGAGATCGTGCTTTGCAAGATGCCTATCGCCATGAGCCCATTGAGCAAGTCATTACGTTTGTCAACTTGGCTCGGGACTCCGGGCACCAAGAAGGAAATGGCAAGACTTGCTTCGTCGATGAACATCGCGCGAATGCTTTTGAACGCCTTTCTCTGCTAAGGGGGCTTGTTTCCGATTACGTGAGTCCTCTCACCATGAGCACCTCACCATCGTCGCCACCAGCAGAAACTAGTGAACTTCCAGACAAGCTGATCTCAATGTCCTATTGGTGCTACAAATGCTACCAGAGTAACCGAAGGTACCTTCCCCATGCTATGTACAATATGTCATCTTAGCGTACATTTTGTTGTATTATATTGGAGTATTTACTGGGTGACTGAATGCTCGGTGCCTCAGACTACACGTCCTAACACCACAAGCCCCAACCGCCAGACCGAAGGCAAGAGCCCAAAGCCTGCTTGAGCGCGTGTTGCAGAACGTGGCAGACGGCGTTGAGGGAGTATGTCATCGTCGGACACCTGGCGAAGTTGAGATTAGGCTCCTGCATAGCCATATTGACATTGATGAGTATACAGTATTTGACGTCATTAACCATTTTCAGGAATGCTCGATTCCGTCCATCAGCAGAATGACACTCTCCTCTGTTTCCTTCTCTGCTTGCTCCTCGTCTGGCTACTCGTCACAGTTGTATTCCGACTGCTTCCATCTCGACAGAGGGCTACGGAGGCGGCAAGAATATGAATACAACAATGACAACTGTGCGGCCACTAGGTCTACTGACTACTGATCTCCGCAACTGAGGAGGGGTCGTGCTCGCGATGCTGGAGAAGGACTTTCCACGAGTTCAAGCGGCGACAACGCAACAGCAGCTGTCAGAATGCCGGTTGAGTTTACTAGGTCTTATCCACATCATAGCATCGTGTCACCGTCACCATCATCAAGACCATTGCCATCACCGTCTTGACCATCATGGCAAGCATAGACAGGAAGTAGTATGGATCAGAACAGGAAGCTGGTCTGTACCGTGACGACGATATTCTTCAAACCAGGTAGGACGGTGAAACAGCAATGTCGAAGTGACGTTATTTACCAGAACAGCAGCGCAGTGAAAGGAAGCTTGGGCCTCATGTTGTTTTCTGTCTTCAGGTTTCAGGTGCAGCGGGTAGGGTGCAATGTCAGGCTCTGCCAGGTTTTTGGCTTTGATTACTACATATAAACATAATAGGCCTTGGTCCCGATTCTCTGGGTCTTGGGATCCTCGCACAAGTGAACACACTACCGCGGCGTCGCACTTCGAACCTTTAGAGGGTTCGCTTCTTGTTCCATGAGGGTTTATAGGCACGGCTTCCGAATCATGAATTTCGGATTCTCCAGACAGTAGCAGTACTCAGTAGCGGACTGGGTTTTGGGCTTTGGAACTGCAGCAGTTGGTCGAGAGAGGCCTGCTGAAGCCACAAGCGAAACCGAAATCTCAGCATGCAGGGCTGATGCGCCCTGTGACGAGCCCCTGTTGGACTCGCGACAGTGGAAAAATGGGCATCATTTTAAAATGGGTTCCTTTACTAAACGCGCAAGGCCGACATAAACTGCCAGGAGCAACGGTACACGTCAACGGCTCGACCCAGCTCTTGAAGCCTCCAGCAGTCGACATGCTTTGACTTTCAGGGGTTGCTCTTCAACTTCCAACGTCGGGGCATGCTATAGTTTTCATGATTATGATGAGGCTTGTACCTGATGTCGTTGGATCTTGCAGGGTTTCAGCGGTGTCAAGATAAGCAGAACAGCCTTGATTTACACACTTTTGTTGAACATGGCTGGGGTTAGGTGACGTTTGACATGAGGCTGTGCATGAGATGTCTGCAGTGTCGCTCATGCCCAGGGCCGATATTCTTGAACATGGGCTTTCCTACACCTCATGCCCCACCTGCGAGCCCCTATACCCCTCAACCAGAGTGCGAGAACAAAAGCTTCGGTGTTGTAATTGCAGGGCCGTGGGAGCCTGAATGCAGGGTACCAGGCTCAGGAGATTCGATTGCTGACGAGAGCTTGGGGCTCGGGGCATTCAGCTACCCTGAGCACAAGAACACAAAAACACGGCACCTCGCTAATACAAGTACCTTAATCTTTAGAACAGGGCTTGGTGTGCATTGACGTGCAAATACGTGGGGACGATGAGCTTGTCTCCGGACCTTCTTTCCTGAGCTTCTTCAACCCGAGCACGTGGGCCTTTGGGCCACCATGGCATACAAACAGTTCTCATCAAAGTTGCTCCCCGGCTCGCGGCACCTGCAGCTTTGATTTGGGCGTTTCAAGGATTTCGGGGGCATTGCTGCCTTGGGTTCAGACAGGCTGGAGGTTAGGGTTTGGATGCGTGGGGCCATCAGCCCGTCAGGGCAGAGATCAACATCCCGAAACCGGCCATGAGGTTCGCAACCCCATTTTGAAACATTTTGGGGCTTTAAGGTTTTCGGGGCTTTACTGGTCAGAGCTTGGGGCCCTTCTTAGGGTCGAGGGAGAAGTAGATGATCGTGCATACGGAAATGGGCAGCCTGATCAGAACCCACAAGGGAAGCAACGAAACGAGACAGGACAGTCTTGTTACTCGTGTCGCAGGTGGCTGAGGGCTGAGGGATGTCGCAGGGTTCCCAATCTTCTCAGATACCTGAACCCCAAATTGAAGCCAAATCATCAAGGTTCGAAAACTTGAACTCCTGCAAACCGGGAAAGGCACGCCGTAGTAATGGCGGTGACAACAGTCCATCTACCTTGCATGAGTCTGAGCCAAAATATGAGCCTGAAACGCCGCACGAAGCCATGCGAAGCCGAAACCCGAAACTCCACGCCCCGCCCTGTAACCCCATACACCCCAGTGACCGAGTCCATGGCGGGCCAACTCCACCGTGCACTCCGGGTAGGAGCAAGGCAATCGTTGATGGGCCTCAAGGTTTCAGGGCTCAAGTTAAGGCTTCTCGGCTCAACGATCCAGTTTCAATGAGGTCAGAATTTCGAGTACAGGTAACAGTACGGTCAGTACGGGGGTGAAGGCACAGGGTAAAGAGGTTAGTCTTTGCAGTGCTAGGGAAGTGCTTCGGAAATTTCTGAAACTTTGCCGGACTTCGACAAGGTTTGCAATCTTGCGCATGGCTGGCTGCGTTTATGTCGGCCAGGAGAAGGCCTCAGACTACGGTAACCAGCGAATGCAACTAGTGAGCATATTTCCTGTCTCGTTATCTTCAGGCCCAGCACAGCCTCCCTGACACCTTCATCCCCCAAAGCGCGAGGCATTCTCGCGCAACTGCAGTTTCATCGACCCGTAGTGCAGTGTAGAATCTTCTTGATTTCAAGAGTCCCAATGACAGAACGACCTTGAAAGCGCACCTCCCGGTGAGTCGCACAACTGCGAGATCACCTGAGCATCAACAAAATCGCGGCAGCTCACAAGCAGAAGGATCAGGACACCACCCCATATGAGACATGTTGTGTCAAGACTCAACCGCCGAAGAACCACCCGACCACTGTTAAGAAGGCTAGACGAATTTGTCGTACGCGGACTTCTGCCTGCAGCAACTTTTCGAATGACATTCCGGCAGCTTCCGGCATCCACGATTAGCTTGCGATTACAGTTGAAGACCATAGCTTGGAGGTCTGAGCTTGAGCATCTTCTCCATGCTGCAGGCAGCCAGGCAAGCAGTGAGGCATGTACGTAGGGACGTACAGTAGCTATAGGCAGGCAGGCAGGGAGGTGTTCGTGTGTGTTTCTCCTCCAGATATATATATATATATATGTATCTGTGTGTGTGTGTATGAATGTGTATGTGTGCGTATGTGTGTCTGTGTGTGTATCAACACGGTCTAGGAACCCCTTCCGATTGACACTGCCCGTGACCACAGGCTCCAGTCAGTCCACGGGAGCGAGCGCACTCCCCAGGATGGAACCCGAAATCCGAACCCTGAAGCCGGAAACCCGGAAGGGCCACGCGGCGTTTCCCCAAACCCCCGTTTTCATCTTAGCTATGACAGCTGCCTGCAGCATGGCACTTACTGAGTAGACTTTTTTTGGTACGGAGTGCACCGACACGTCAAGCGCTCAAGGGGTGCATTGCTTCGGCTCCGAAAACCCCAGCATCCTTCACGACGTTCCGCATTCGTGTAACCTGGGCATGAAGCTGAGCATCCCGTACATCCTTCTGGTCATCCTCAACTTCTAGCAAGGCCTCTTTCATGACCAGACGTAAGCTCGGCCCCTGCTTCCACACTTCCCGCAGCATACGTGTCCACAGGTCTCTACTTGTCAGCTGCTTCCCGGCCGTTGTGCACAACTCCATTGCGAGCCTTTCTATGTGGAAGCCACACAGCCCGGACATATCAAGGAAGGCAAGCTTGAACATCCTGACGGCTTGCTGCGCGGCTTCGTTGCTTCGGAAAAAAGCTACGTTCTCTCCGCGGTCAATGATGCCGGAGTCAAAGCACGTGTTGACGAAGGCAATATCCACCCGGGTATTCTCCTGGGCGTTCGTCTGGATGAGAACAATGCACTTCTTTCCCATATGCTCAAATTCCCAATTTCGAAACCGCCCGACGATTGAGCTGACCAGGAAGTCCTTGAACTTGCTTCGTTGAGATCGCGCTACACACTCCACGGTGTTGACATTTACGTCCAAATCTGATGAAAACCTGATGGCAGTTCTCGTAAGTTCTGAACCAGCAAGTGAGATCTCCGAAATCTTCGCAATTCCAGCTGCTGAGGCAGCTCGCCGGATTTCATCTGTAAACCATTCAGGCAGCTTGGTCTTGGTCTTGGAAGCAGTGATGGCATTTGCCATTTCTTCAAACTTTCCCGCGGGTAGGTCCCAGACGTTGGCGAGTCTGTCGGCTGGCGGAACATGTGGCTCGTAGGCCCGGCAGGGAACGGTGCCTCTGTTTCGCTGACTGCCTCCGGGGAAGTGTTGCCAAACCGGGTGGGTGCAGAATGTCTGCGAGTGCAGGAAGGCCAGAAGAGCAGTCATAGCCCAAAGGGTGGGGATCCGCGCCATGGCACCACGATGACTATCCCCCAATCTTACTAGCAGACTCCAATGTCGACTGCACCCATAAAGCCGAACCTCGAAGCCATGGACCTCGAACTGCTAGGTTTAGCCCGGAGTCACAATACTGGGAGAGCTGAGCATCGACGATGGAAAGTCTCCACGTCCTCATTCCAAATGGGACCGAAGGGGATGGGCAAGGGATCAACACTCTGCTACGCCGGATATTTAAAACCTGAGGAAGTTCTGAATACAATGGCCGACAGCTGCATCATGCGAAGCCTCTCGAGGTCAAAGCACATATCACGCGGGCACTTGAACCGATGCACCCAGCATCACCCAGCGATATCGCTCGGCATCTTGGCGGGAAACGCAGAAATCGAGCTCCACATCCAAAGCTTCACAATGCACTGGACTCTAGACGTCTCTTAAACCCCCAAAATACAGCACCCTAAGAATTAAGATCCCTCTTCAGGGCCCCTAAATTTGGCAGCCCGAAACCTTTCGAAGTATTTGTCCCAAAGCCCGAAACTCTGAGGCAGTGGGCATTGACCCGCTCATCCTGACCGAAGGGCAACTGAAAATCTGCCGGGAATGGATACCTCAGAGTCTCAGAGTACAAGCTGTACCAGGCTCATGCAGTAATATAAGCTTTAGGTTTTAGGGCTTGTATCAAAAGATTATGTAACAGAGTGGTCAGGTGTTACAGCGCTTGGGTTTCTATCTGGTTCAGTCTTCATATGATTATATATGGCTTCATAAGAGCTCTGAAGGCTTTGCGTTGCAGCAGTCCGTGTATGGGTTACGGTTTGCGCTCTGATTGTGCATTGCCCGTTTCCGCATGGCCAGGAGTTAGGAGTAGGGGAACCAGAAGTAGGGTTAGGAAGGGTCCCCTGTAAGGGGTCTCCAAAATGCTACCCAGCAATGGCTGTTGCAAGGTTGCGCAGTCTTTGAGCGGAAGCTCGGTGTTTAGGCTGTCGGTATTGAGCCGCACGTACAGTTTCTGAGATGCCCGAACGTCACTCATACCTACACCCAGAAGTCAACAGCTTAAATGCTAAACCCAGTAACCCCAAAGCCCCAAATCGCCAAAACTCTGAATCCTAAACCCCTAACCCTACAACCATATTCCCCAAAATCTAGATCCCGAGCGGTACAGCCCCAACCCTAAATCCCAGCCTGGCTCAGAAGGGTCCAGCGGGGGCCTGAAAAAACACGAAGCCCCATACCAGAAGCCCAGGAACCCCAAATTCGAATTCAATTCACCGTATTCCTCACAGTCTCACAGATTCTTACCCAAGGCCCCATAGTAGCTCCTTTTGGGGATTACCTTATAGGCTTCTAAATACGAACCCCAAAACGGAACTACTATGGGGCCTTAGGGTAAGAAGTAAGGAACCCTGAAGTGAAGAACTAGACAAGCCCGCCATCGGCAACCGGCGGGAACCTCTAGAAGAAGCCCCGCCCAACTCTCCCTGAAGCCTCCCTAAACCCTAAACCCCTAAACCCCTAGTTCATCATATTTCAGGGCCCAAGAGACGGTGGTATCCTGTCCTGGACAGTGGCAGTCAGGGTCTCTCTGAAACTCGGTTCTACTTTGCTCTTGCTCCCTCTACTCCATACCCTGTGCCCTAAAGTAGACCCTAAGCCCTAAAAAACGAAACTCTATACTCTAAACCCTATTTCTCAACGATGAACTCTAGACCCCCAACTGTAGAATTTACCGATGCTCTGGTGCATTCCGGGCCTGTAGGCCCAAAAAGGCACAAAAGATTGTCCGAGCTACCGAAATTCCAAAGGGTCCGAAGCAACTAAATGCAGTACCAAGTATCAAAAACATGTAGAAGTATAAACGAGTACCACAAATGAACCACCAACGGTTGCAAGCCATTCCCAAACCAAACCAAGACAAGGCATAAACATGCCGCATTCCCTCATCCAAAGGCTCTGAAACCCGAAACACTGAGCTCTAAAAGCTCACCACCCTGAACGCTCCAGCCTAACAGGTCTTTGTTGGAGCTGCCGTTTTTGCGGGTATTCTAATTCAGAGGATAAGATTGATGGATGCAAGTTTTGGAGCTTAGGTTGCTGTATGTTGCATGTTGGGTGCGGCTCGGAGTTGAGATTAGGTCTACGACTCGCAGTTTTAGGATGAAGGCCCTGACCCCTTCGAGGATCTGGGGCTTAAACCACCTTTACCATGAGCACCGATTCTACCAAAAACGAATATCACACATGCCCAGTAGCCCGTTGGGTTGATACTATGAACCCTAAACCCCAAACGAGTCTTGCAACCTGAAGCCCCATATCCCAAACCCGTCTAACCCAAAACCCTGAAACGCCTCAAACCCTGCCCTCCTGGAGGTTCGGGATGTTCCGCTTTCGACTTGTAAAGCCTGAGCCTCAGGGCAATATGCCCGTTCTGAAACATTAACTTGCAGAGAGAGTGGTTCTGAACATGACTGCCAATCTTCGACTTAACACCCTGTGCAACTAGGATTCGGAGAGCCCTTAAAGACTTCTTGCAGAATTTACAGTAGCTCTTATCGCAATATACTGCCATGGGTTATTGAGAACCCTTACAGCATTGCAGTAACTCTTACAGCAAGGCACTCTTATAGGGCACCCTTTGTGTTAGAACCGGGGGGCCCGAAGTCTCACGACCTCGAGGCTTGGTCGGGAGTCGGTTTCTAGGGCGGACCGGCCCTATGAAGCCAAAAGCCCATGCATAAACCATTAAAGCCCCCGAATTCCAAAACACTGAAGCCCAACATAACTACAACCCTAAACCCGAAACACTACAAGCCAAGACCCTCAATCATAAACCCCAAACCGTCAAGACCCTCAATAGTTCTCTTTGCGCGAGAGCTGCTCGAGCCACCAGCCGAAAGAGGACCAGGGCTTTGGCCGTGCTGTCTCCGACCCTTCTCCTTCAGGGTGGAACAACACGGGAATAGGTTTTCTCTTTCTTAAGGGCCTCTTTTCCATATTAGGTTGAAGGTGTAGGGTTTAGGATTCAAAGATCTACCGGCCAAGCCTTTATAATCCCACCTACGTCGGTCGTATATAATATAGTACATCATTCTATATAGTATAGTGCACACATAGTATTATATTAATGATTATAGGCTTTTTTACATCGCACCATGGCAGCACGATTTCACGTCCTGAGCGGGCGAGCCGCCCGAGGTTTGGCTGCAGCACGTTGAGTCCTGGAGGGCGGGGCAGGGTTTAGGGCCCTGGTTGCTGAGTCTCATTGCGCCAAAAACGGGAAACCTCTTTGGATGAAAATAGGAGTGTAGAAACAACGAAAGGTCTAATCAGGGTTAGACTACAGGGCTTACTGAGGGCGCTAGTTCCTGAGGGGGCATCGGGCGTAAGGTTCGGGTTTAGGGCTTCGGGGCCTTCGGGGAAGTGAGGGTTCGGGCTAGGGTTCAGCATCAAGCATCAGGAAGTAGGAGTGTCATGCAGTGTTCCTTGCGGCAAAGCTTTCCTAAGAGTCGCAGCTCAATTTGCAGGGCTTTGGAAGCTTTCAGAGCTGTGAGATCTGAGGTTTCGGGATCGAAAAAATACCTCGGACCGCTTCCTCTGCAAAGCGGCTCCCGGGAACCTGAACCACCTGGCAGACAGCATCCCGGAAGCCTCTACTTGGAGGTTCGTGGGTAGTTATAAGTGGGGTTATAAGTAGGGTAACTATACTCCAAGTAGTCTCTACCCGAGGGTGGCACAGTCCTCGGTGATGTTCGAGCAGCTCGAGGCCTCAAGCTTTGCTACATTGCGCTTCACTTGGAGGTGCCCGTCGAAATGGAAGTTAATCTAATGCAAACATAGTGAATGAAAGTGCGGAGCTGCAGCAGTCAGTAGGTGCAGAAAACGACGACGACTACTTTGAGCACTGAGGGCTGCCCTACCACTATTTCCTTGCCACCACGACGTTGACTGCAGTTTGCTGTCGTCATTCATATCACGAGCGTTGAACCCCGCTCTCGGAAGCAGCAGCAGTCTTTCGGACCTCGGATGGCAAAAGGATGCCAAAGCTATAATCGGTTTAGGGTTAAGGGTTTAGGGATATACTGAACACAGTACATGCTCGTATCATCATATCGCCTTACCTTTGCAAGCTCGCATTGAGTCTTCACTGCCGTCATGTTTATTATACGGATGGCACAAAAGTCACTAAAGTCCTCGCGGGATTGTGGATACCCTAAACCCTAAATCCTAAACTCATTTAATGCAGCCACAGAAGGAAGAACTAAGCTCGAGGCCTTAGTCTGAGAGGAAACGGACGAGGAGGTGCGTTCAAGTGGCGAGAGCGACCTTTATGACTCAATGGTGTTGGGGCTTTGGGTTTGGGGTTTAGGGTTTTAGGGTTGTTGCCCCAAACACTAAAGACTGTACCGTGAAGTGGGGCCCAGAACACAAGAGCGAGAGTCCGGAACACAAGTGAGCGGGGCATCTGCGACCCTAATTCAGAACAGTTCGCCACACGTCCTGCCTGCACAACTGCTTGTGCATGATGTCGCCCAAGATACGTCCCAAGGCTATCTCTACAACCCTATCCTTGCGACAACTTCTTGATGCTTCATTTGTTTCCAGACCTGCGTTCAGACATTTCGCAAAGCGGGGCTTGCTTCCGCATGGCTGCGATCTCCGAAGGGACGCCCAAGTCCTAAAACCAAGGGATCCTCAGATGCTTGCGGTTCGGCTTGAACGGGCTAGGGTTTTCAAGGAGCCTTTGCACCACGAACAATGGCCACAGCCGCCAGCAAGAACACCAGTACCAATGAAGGAGCCAACGCGACTTCTACTGCACCGCTGTACCGCTCTACCACCAACACCCCTCTGCTGTAATGCCCTTACTGTTGCTCCGTTGGGACCAGTTCGCCTACTGTTCCTACCACGACGATTTCTACTGCTACTGCTCTCTAGCTACTGTCGTTACGGATGCCGCAGCTGTGACACCGAAACTTTTATTGAAGGGCGGGCTGGGTCGCGACTCATTGTGCATTCGCAAGCTTCTGCCAGTGCTGCTGCAATCCCAGGCAGCACAACATCACTAATGTAGGGGCCTTAATAAGGGTTCTGCGGGTTCCTTATTATAACTATAGTTTTACATACCGCCAAACCCTATTCTAATTTGTAAGGCCCCTACACGACAACCTTCGAAAGCTTTGCCTGGATGCTCCAAAGATCCTGCCGAAGCCCCTTGCGACGCTAAAGGCCTTGAAATTTCTGATACCATGACCAGCAAAATTCCTCTGCCTTACTCACTAGACCCTGAAGAAGCGAGCCTTGCAGTATCCTGCAGCATTGGTGATGAAGACACCTGCAGGCCGGGTATGTCGAAACTTGGGGAGCTGGGATGTGGTTCAGTTTGTTCGTCGACATCACAATAACTGGGATATACGCAGTGCACAATCTGCAGCCCCGATGACTGTTTCTCCAGAGTGGGAGGGCGGTGAACACGAGCTGAGTAGAGCGCGGTTGTCAAGTTTGAGACGTTTGAAGAAGTCCAACAAAAGTTACACCCTGAACTTGCATCCCGCCTTTCCATACGATCTCGTGATAGACTTGTGCAGAACTAAGAGGGAGCCTCTTGGTTCAACTGTAGCCATTATTGTGGTGCTACTCACACGGTCAGACTTCGGAACTGGCGCCGATTCTTCTTTTGGGGTTCATGGCCAGATGCAGCTAGGAGTGCGATTGAGAAAATGATAACTGTAGCGAGACATGCATGCCGTGAGGAGTACCTGTGGCCAGTGACCCTACTGTACTTACTATAGACCAGAGAACCTCGAACATTGAACCCGAATAAATGCTGAATCCCAAAACCCTCAGAGCAAAAGCCGTGACAACACTTTGCTGGGTAAATTGTCCGGGGCCCCCGTCTGCAGCGCTTTTCGGTGGATTCCCTCAAAAAAGAGACGCCTCCGTGCGAATGGAGCGCAACGTCAGGTTTGTGGCTGTCGCCTTGTGCTTGAAGGTCTCGGAGCTGAGGGCTTACACCTTAAACCCTAAACCGCATTGTGCTTCGAACGGCTATTGAGTCGACGGTTCTGTGCTGTGGATTTCGAGCATGTGGAGTCTGGCTACGTCTGGCTGCCTGAAGCGCGCGCAGTGGTGAACAGGAGGTTGCACGCGAGAACTTCACTAAACCGCACTTTGCCATAAAGGGTGTATGTAACTTGCAGCAAGGATCCAAGTGCGCAACATCTTCGGTTGCCAATTTCATCTTCTCCATTATCTTCATCGTCAGCAACAGCATATCTTCATCGTCAGCCACAGCATCCGGAGCAAGACACAAACAACAGCACCAGCTGCATGAAGAACATCGTGGCAGTCGCGACGATTTCCCGCAACGAATCACCATCACCACCACCATCACCATAGCCACCATCGTCACCATCATCGTTGTCGTCACCAGCATGACCGTCATCATCATCATCATCATCACCACCGTCATCATCAACATCATCATCACCATCAGCATCAGGATTAGCATCAGCATCAGCATCGGCATGACCATCATCATCGCCATCACCTTCACCACCATCATCATCATCATCATCGCCATCATGATCATGCTCAGCATCATCATCACCACCATCATCATCCTCGTCGTCGTCATTGCCAGTATCAGCATCACTGCCACAGCGGCAGCGGTCGACTTGTCTGCGCAGAAGTATCGTTTCAGTAAAAGTAGGACTGCTGTGCGGCCGCGGCCGCAATGACACTGCCGAGGGATGTGAATTGCAAGGTAACGCGATTGTGGGGTTCCCGGTTTTGGGGGCACAGGAGTGTGCAGTGAAGGGAGAGGGGCATGTGATGTTCTATCTCATGCTTCTTCGACTCATCGAACTTGTGATGAAAAACCTGAGCACCCAACCGTAACTATGGCGATAGCAAGGCGTATCGCCTTGAGTTGGAAGAGAACACGTTTCAAGGCTAACGCACAGGTCATGACTCTCGCAGTGGTAGCGCTAGAGAGGCGTGGTATGAGACCAGCCGAATAAACCAGACTCAGGGCTTGCATATCTTTTTCCGACTCCGCACCGACCCGGGCGAAAGGTCTGCTGAGAGCAAAGAAAAGCTCAAGGGTCTGCTGCCACGGACTGCCCGCAAGATGTGGAGTGGCTCGAGGCCAAAGCTCCAAGGGTTCGCATTAAGTTGCAGGGCCTAAACGGGGCGTATGGGGTGCATGACCTTCTATGGTTTAGGGTGTTTAGGGATCTTGAGGGCGGGCAGGGAACGGGAGCATCATAAAGCCCAGCGTTAATGACCGTGAGCCTCTCCACCTGTCTCGCGAAAGGTAAGGTTTACCCCTGCCAGTTGCACAACTCGGCAGGCGAAGAAATCGGGGAATGTCGCAGGGAATTCCCTGCACTCTTTCCGCGATATTAACGGTATTGGGACACTCAGCTTACCCTTCCGCTCCAGTGTGCGTTCCGGTGGGAATATAGGTCGAGCGCAATGTCAGTAGATACCAGTCTTTGGAATGTCCTGCTTCCACCTTGTAACGCTACATACAACAATTTTTGCCAAGTCCCCCGCTCCTTCCAGCAAACCCGTTTTGCTAGCTAAGGCTGAGCTAAAACTGATCGCAATGTTGCACTGCCTAAGCCCTCATCCAGGTCCCAAACCCTAAACCGCTCTCAAACCTTTCCCGATGCCCTGAACCCAAATTCGCTCAAGCCTAAACCTTCAAACCGCGCGCTTTGGAGTTGCGGAGGGGAAGCGCGAGCACTCCATTGCAAGAGGCAGCCATCCCGGTAAGTCCCGGGGACATCAGCATTCGCTTTTAGGGCTGTGGCTCTAGGGTTTGAGGCTCCTGCAAGGGTTCCTTTTAAGGGCACTATAAGGGTTTAGGGTTTAGGGCGTTTAGGGTTCAGGGGCTCTAGGTGCCGAGCTGGATTTGAGTCTTGGGTTTGTGCAACGAAGACTACCGCCCCTCCTCCTCCTCCTCCCTCTTCTCCTGAGTACTACTACTGCGCCTGCCACGACTACCTGACTGACTATGACTGCTGCTGCCACTACTTCCACAATTAGACTATCGAAAACTGGTTTTATTCATTGAGTCTTGTGTGGGAAATGCGAAAGTATGCACGACAGAAGTAGGACTACCAGAAACGGAAACCATCAGGGCAACCGAACATGTGTGCAAGAGCGAAGAACCACAGCAACAATTTTCAACGATGAAAGGCTGCTGCTCCTGCTTCTCCTTCTGCTTCTTCCTCTTAGTCGTTTTCTACTGCTGCTGCTGCTGCTGATGATGATGATATTATGGTGATGAAGACAATGAATATTGCCGGCCAAAACATTCTGTGCTGAACATGTCTACCCATTGGTGCTGCTGCTGTTGATGAACGTCATGACGATGTTAACATAATGATGCTGTCGAGGATGGCGCTGGTCATGAGAATGACGATGCTGGTGACGACATACCGGTCTTGCTGTTGAAGCGGATGCCGTCTACTCTCGCATGCTGATGCTGATGATGATGATGATGATGGGGTGTTCAGTGTGACAAGGAGAAGTGGAAGTGTCAGGCCGCACCTTGAAGCGTGCACCCCAGCCTCACGGCCTCTCGCTGAGAAAGCGGCATCGGATTCTCCGAAGCCAACTTCTTCCAACGAGGACGGGCGGTCGCAGTCTGCCATGGACAAACCTGTTTGCGCTCGGGCTCGGAGTTTTGGGGGCAAGCCATTGTCAAATAGACCTCCAACAGACGTGGAGGGTTCTGCTGGGAATCTCAGCTCGATTGTCCAGAAGGGGGGGGACTTTGTTTGAATTATGGAGCCTGCGGCAGCATCAGCTAGAAATGTGAGCTTGCGATACAAGGGCTCCAAAATAAGCATCACCAGTAAGCTGAATAGCCACCTGGCTCAGAACCTGCGACCAAGCTTGCACCCTCCTTCAAGCAAACCCTTCACGCGTTGCACCTGTCTAAACTGTGCATCCGGCATGTTGCCGTATTCTTCGGCTCAGCAGGCAAGAAGACTTAGAAGGGTTTAGCCCCATGCCACCACAAATCCCCATCCCACACTCGTAGCCTTCGCGATGTCGCAGACACAGTACGCGGGCGGGGGCCGCCTTAGCATGATGGTGCGTCTGGGCAACTTCAATAGGGTTTGGGGATACATATGGCCATACATATGTCGTCCGAGAATCATTATGACATAATGACTCCGCGGATGACATTAGGAATGTAAGTCTCCTTCTTTGCTTGTTATCATGAGGCATTTGGGATCTCAGAGTCGGTAATGGAAGTTCATCCTTGGTTTTAGGGTTTAGGGTTTAGGGGTTTAGGGCTTTAGGGTTTAGGGTTTCCTAAACCCTAAACCCTGAAACTAGGCAGGAGTAGCTGAATGACATTAGCACTATTGGAGCAAACATTAGAGCTTCTGTTAGGGGCACCCTGGCCATAACACTGACACTGCCAGCAGCCTCAGCTGTTTACATCCCCGAACTCTACTTCGTACACCCTAACTCCACTGCTTCAGCCAAGAACTCCAATTTAGAAGAATGAAAGTAGCTCTAAGAATCGTGACATTGATACAATTGCTCCGCCGGTCCATGCCATCTTGCAAGAACGGGAATCAAGACCCTCACATCTCAAAGCTCAAGACCCCTAAAAAACATAATGCTGCAGGATCAGAACAGAAGTCCACA
Source organism: Symbiodinium sp. clade A Y106 (assembly GCA_003297005.1). Lineage (NCBI taxonomy): Eukaryota > Dinophyceae > Suessiales > Symbiodiniaceae > Symbiodinium > Symbiodinium sp. clade A. Next base: position 39,293 of record BGNK01003696.1, on the reverse strand, counting down.
AGAAGGGTCTTAGGCTCGCATTTAGTTATCTGCTAACTCTCTTGGGGGAAAACAGTGCCATGCAAATGACTTATGCAGGGGCCTCCGTCTGGAATCTAAAACCAACGCTTCCTGCCCCGACCCGATCGAAGACGGTGCCTGCGAGACCGGGCTGTGATGGCTGGAAGACCTCCGCGTATTGCGTCTGAGTCCCGTGATGAATATTGTCAATCATAACGAACCCCTTATCCAACAGCTTGACACGTTAGTATTCCTATTGGTGTTGCAACGCTTTCCACATCGTCCTTGCGGTGCAGGGTCTTTCGCGGTGTAGTAGCACGGCGCAGCAAGGGTGGGCTTAGTGGCTTTATTTCGCTGACTTCGGATGGAGCGTGTGATGCTGCGGAGGACTTGAGACTGAAGTGAATGTCCGGGGCTTCCTGTCCTCGCGTCTTGTAGTTTTGGCATTTGGGCTTGGGGCTGGTGGGTGCATGCAGCAAGGACTAGGTCTGCAGCCCAAAGCCCTAAGCAGTCAGCTGCCGCGTCATTGGTGTGACTCCGTCGGGCCTGATCGTTGCGTAATGCCGTCGAGAGAGCGTCGGCAGTCCTTGGCAGCAGAGTAGTCCGAGGAAACCCAGGCCGGAAATTCTAACACCCTTTGCTAACGAGACCGTCGCACATGAACGTGCCACCTGCAACTCAAGACGCCCAAACACTAAAAAGCCTAAACCCTACACACCCAGCTCGTGTTCCTAAGCTCGGGATAGGTTTCAGGATTTGAGGTTCAGGGTTTGAGGGGTGTATGGCGTTTGTGGATTTTTGTTGAATGTGTCGGGCTATGGGCCTGTTGGTCAATGTCGACCGCACCTAGTTGCGGAGATTACGGTTCATGGGGTTGAGCGGGTTGAACCACCAGAAACCTTGCAAGAGTTTGAAACTTCCACGGCACATGTCTAAAAGTGCAGTATCTTGGCCTCAGCCCTTCTGAAAGACTCAAAGAACCACGAACATCTCCAACGCGCAAGCAAGATCTATTTCCATTCTCGATCGACACCTGTACGAAATCGGTGTCGCGAACCCTAAACCACAAACAGGCCCCAAGCTCCCTGAACTCATAACTATGAACCCTAAACCCCATGAGCCCCGAAGGCCCTGAAACCCTGAATCCTACACTCCTAAACAGCCGAGCAGCTGGGAGAGATCCCCATGAGTCACCCCGAAAATCCTCGGTCGTCTGGGAAGTCTGGGGGCTCAAAGCGTTCCGAGGAAGGAAGCCCGATGTGTTGAAAACCCTTCAAAAACCGTAACATCTCCCAGGACATCCCATCAAGCCCTATAGACGAATGAAACCATGCGAAAAGCCGATAAGACAAACAACTTCTCTAAAGCCTGAAACCTTCAGCAGAAGCCTTAGTCCTAACATGCGGCTGTTTGCCACCTTGCAGACCCCACGGCCCCGCTTGACTACCAGAACGCACTTTTCCCAACAAACCTACACACACTTCTACCTCAGGGCCTCGTTCGGGAACATGGATGAGGCTTCAGAGCTTCAGGGTGTGTGGAACTTTAGCGAGTATGTCGAACTTCAAGATTCAAGCTTCTTGCTGGAGCCTTGTGATGGCATAGGTTGCTTGACGGCTAGGGCTTAGGGCGGCTTTGGGGGTCTTGATTTCGGGCCCAGGGTTCAGGACTTCGAAGGCCCCCTCCATGGGCTTCCAAGTTGGCCAAAGTCACCTCTTCGCCACGTCATACAGCAGGAATTGCCTCAACACGCGTCAGCAGCTCAGGAGAGTCAGAAGAGGAATCGAAGATAAAATGTGCTTTGAATAAGGACCGAATGGGACCCAGTAAGTAGAAAAGCTTCTTGACCAGTGAGAGGGCGCATGAAGCGTTTTAGGCGATTTACGGGCTAGAGTCTAGCTTTTTGGGATTTAGGCTTCCGAAAACCGCGTCGGAAGTGCGGGCTTTAGCTTGTCTGAGCTCGGGGCGGTTAGCACTGAGTAGTGAGTAGGCATGTCTCCCGCTGGGATATAAAAAGCTCGGAATTGGTCTGACTGTGACGATAACTATTGGTGGCTATTGCTGTTGCAGCAGCAGCCTTTCAATTAAACGATGAAGCGACATTGCCACTACGTGCGTGATCGTTTTCAGAATACAGTCGTAATGCCTGTATTCTTGGCAGCAGAAAGCACGTACATGAAAAAGGAGCTAAACGCACAAACTTGTATGTCACGGCGCGTAAACCCTAAACGCTAAACCCGAAACTAAATAAGACCCCGAGCGGTACATACTATACGGGCCTTATATATAGATTAGAATAATAGGGTTCGGGGTAAATTCTACTATAACCACAATCATAAGGAGCCCCAAAATAGTATAGGTAATTCCTTAGGCCCCGACATAAATTAAGACCCCAACTCCCGAGCCCCCAAAACCCTAAACCGCGACTCCTAAGACCCCGAGCCCTCCGATGATGGCTTTGGGGTATATTCGAACTATACTGTAGAACTATAGTAAGGAACCGAACCTCCTGAGCCCCCAAAGCCCTAAACCCCAACGGGCCCTCCGATGATGGCGGCGGCCCAGGCGGCCCTCGTGGAGAAACCTTGGCTATCAAGGACGGTTCGGAGCCTTTTTCGCTTCGGGGCGCAGGGCTTAGTGGATGTTTAGGGTTTCAGGGCTTAAGGTTTAGGGATGTAGGGTTCATGGTTTTAGGTGTTTTAGTGTTTAGGGTGTTTGGGGTTCAGGCTGGGGTTTAGACCTCGAAGCAGGTTCACATCCCTCAACGCGGCTTAATTGAACCAAGTTGAACGGCTCGACGCCCCTAAACCCTGAAGTCTTACATCCGAAGCCCCAAACTACCCCCCGAACCTGAGCCCCTCCAGCCGAAATCATCCAAAATTCGGATACGCTCTGCTTTCAGGGTTCGAAGTCCTAAGGTTCAGGGCTTGGTGGTGGTGGTCTGGCAGGGGCAGGCTTTCGAGAGATCAGGGCTTAGTGCATAAAACCAGCTCTAGAGCTCTTAACTTTGAACTTAGCACTTGGAGCAATTAGGGTTTAGGGTTAGGGTTTAGGGTTTGGGGTTACCCTACATATAGTTAACTCTCGGATCGAAAGGATTAGAAGCCGGTCTGTAGGGTTTGGGGTTTAACTTCGGAGGTGCTTCCACGTTCTCTTGCGTGCCCAGAAGCCAGCGTAGAAGGCACCAAACTGTCCTGCAAGAGCATGCTACTGCATGGCCCTCGAGGTCTTGTGTTATTGGGGTCGGGTAGGGCTTGCTGCTGAAGGTAACATTACACTATAATCACAATAAGGAACCCTCACAATAGTATGGTAATTATTTAGGCCCCTACAATAGAAGGCAATCATTTCTTAGAGATCCATCAACCTCATGAGCTTCGCGGGACGTCATGCCACATCGACACACGACAAGCAACGTGGCAGTGCAACACCAAAAGGTGTGGACACTCAAGGCCTTTCAAAGATCTGACAATCTAAAAGGACTAAAGCATTACTGTCGGACCCCATCAAACCACCGATCGTGAAGATTCAGTATAGCATATGTCTCAGGCGTATCTCAAAGATTACTGCATGACAGCACAGGCTACAGCAGTCAAGTAGTCAAAGTGTCAACGTCCATGGAAATTTGAAATGGCCTCTATACTTCAATAACAGCTTGCTGTGGCAAGGACCCTTCAAAGGACACCGCACTCGTCAGAATCGACCCTGGCAGTCCGTCTCTCCACAAGGCTGATGCGGCTCCTGCTATGCCTCCCAGGCTTCGGTCTTGGGTTTAGGGCTTAGGGCCTGATGCTACAGGGTGTCGGTTCAGAGCTTCATTGTCCGCGAACCATTGAAGTATCTGCTAAGTACATGCTTGAAGGGATTGAAAGAACTGGTTGCAAGGAAAGAAGTGGCTGCCACAGCATCCCTTCTGCTCCTTCGAGCCCGGTACTGCATTCCACATCCTTGCAGCCTCAGAACCCGTCGGAGTCCGCACCCCGCCACAAACCAATCGGCCCACGACGAGATTTTCAATTCAAAGCGGTAGTTGCTCTAAAACTAGATGGAACCCTGAAGTCATCGAGTCCATGTCATAACTATGCTATGGTACTAAGTGTTGGCACAACCACTGCGGCCAATACAATACATCATGAACCACAAATTAACTTAAGAATATATATACACACACACACTCTCTCTCTTCTCTCTCTCTCTGTCTATATATATATATACGTATATACACATAAATCTACATAGACAGATATGTAGATAGATAGATGGATAGAGCGTCCAGGCCCCTCCGGGTTTAGGGTCCAGAGTTTTGGGTTGAGCGAAGGGGATGTGACAGCAGACTCGTAGGTTCAGGGCCTCATGGGTTTCGGAGGATTGGTGGAGGCCCGAGACTGTCCTCGAGAATATCCCGCAAAGATTGCCGAACTGAGTCCTTCAACTGCACCAACTAGTGGGAATGTCAGTGTTGTTCTTCTATTGATCAGAAATGCGATGGTCATTTTGCTGTTGGTATCGTTTTCACCAATGGGAATCATCGTTGCCATTACTGACTGTTAACCGTTTGATTAGATAGGGCAAGACATCGGGGATGTTGAAAACCTCACATTTCGACTTGGCTGCATATTAGCACTAGGAACTCATCGTCATCGTCTCCCTCTGTGACAGCAGCAGCAGTAGGACTGCCAGCGGTATACTTGCTGACCTCGGTCCTCATAGCAACAAGAATGCTACTAGCAGCAGCAAAAATCAAGTAAGGATAACCAGCTTTCAGCTTTAATCCTTGACCTTTGAGCCGCTTGTTCCCCGTCCTGACCTCGAAGCTCTGGACCCTAAAACCCTCAAGCATCAGGGCTAAAAGCGCCTAGCTGAGGGGTCGCCGACATGCACGTGAGGATGGCGTCTGCAGGCTGGCTCACGAAGGTGGAGATAATGCCTGCAACGTTGGTCAAACAAATGCCGAAAACAAGACTACTTCATCGCTCTAGCATCGAGAAATTCTGATAGAAAGCCTTCAATTGGACATACAAGCTGGGTGTTAACAGGGCATGCCGACTCTTACCAGAAATAGTGCACCCTGAACCTCGCGCTGAAGTATGAAACGTTCAGACAAGAGAGCCTTGCAGCCCGAAGTCCTCAAATGGTAAGCACCGAGCAGAAACTAAACAACATCTGCAAACCCTTGTCCGGCATCACCTCATTTCACCAGGCCACAGAGTGATAGGTTTACAGATGAGAGTTCCGAGCGACAAGCTCCTGCATGGCAAACAACAATCAGTGAACCGGGTCTCCCAAAGCTTCTAATGTAGGGGGACTTAATAATTAGAATAGGGTTTTGGGGGTTCCTTATTGTAGCTATATAGTACAATATACCCCCAAACCCTATTCTCATTATTAAGGCCCCTTTGTTACATCCCAGGCCTGAAACCCTGGCCTACATCCCTAGGCCCGAACCCAGCCTGCAACGGCGCCGGAAAACATGGACACCATGGAGGAAGTCCCTTTCCTGGCAAGCTGCTTGGGGTTTAGGGTTTAGGGTTTAGGCTTTAGGGTTTAGGCTTTAGGGTTTAGGGTTTAGGCTTTAGGGCTTTAGGGTTTGTAGGACTAAGCCTAGGACCTATCATATCTACCAAGAAACTACCATCTAGGGTCTCAGATGCTCATAGGGTCTGAGTCTAGGGAGCGTTTCAAACAAATTCCAACAAAAAGAGGAAGCAGCCAACAAACTGGAAGACTGCAGGCCCAAAGCCTGTTGAGACCTACGTTCTGGGCCCCAATCCCCAGAACCCCCGAAGCTCCAGACCTGGTTACTCCTAGCCCCCACTACAGGAGTCGGGATAAGTACTAATGCATATAGGGCTCATTACTAGCATAGTTGTTGCATTATGTTTGTTATTCTTCTTACAGTTCATACAGCATCATATACCTCAAAGCCTATTCTAATCGTTGAGGCCCCTTTTCTCGACCCCTACAAAGGCCCAACAACCCGAAGCCCTGTACGGCGAGCTCTCGTAGCCACAGGGCTGAGTTCGGGCTACTGAGGGTCGGGGTTGGCGAGATAAGAAGCAGGTCTTTCTTGAGGGACTCGATCTATTTGTTTACTTATGTCTAGTTTCTGTGAGTCACAGAGACGCAGCGTAAAGGAGCAGCAACTGCGGCCTGCATGCATCAAAGAACCCCGAAGATTTGTTCGCCCCTGAAATCGTGCCTGTTTGCCATCCAAGGGAGCTGGCGGTAGACCATTGCTGCGACCTCATTTGGACTTTGTGGCAATATGCTAATAGGTCCCAGAAGGGAGATGTGGGCGAGGATAAGCATCTGAACAGGGGTCTAGGGCCTACAACAAACCGCCTCAGCGGTGTTATGTCGTTCAGGGTTCCGGGGCTCATGTTGTAGATTTCTAGGGTTCGGGTTAGTTTTTCGTTTATAGATCCCGGAATGGATATGTAAGGCCAACCATGTCTCCTTCATGCAGATTCTAGTGCTACCTTCTTTTTATCCCGCAAAAGACATAAAGAAGGCTCCTTTGATTTGTAACGGAGCACTGAGGCTGCGACGGTGTCGAAGACCAGGAACTTGGCCATTCCGAAGAAAACCTGAAGACTTTCCGGTGATCCGCACCATCGGCTTTAGGGTCCGAGTTGTTCGGGGCTCGGGCTCACTGTGGGTTTTTCTTAGCAGCCCTTTTATGCTGGGTTAAGGGTTTAGGGCTCTGGGGTTTTTCAGCTTGAAGGGTTCAGGGTTTGTGAAGTGGTCGGTCGTGTGTTCTTTGGTGGCATAGACGACGCTGGGAGACAGTATAGGGCAGGGATTAGGGCTTGGGCTTTGGCTATACTGTTCAGGGTTGAAGTTTTTAGGCTTTGGGCTGGTTGAAAGTGAGGCATACGATTCGCAGCTAGACTTAGATCTCCGCAGACCTGTGCATACCAGATCCAATCTTTCCTTCGGGTCTAAGCTCTCATGCCTACACCTAACTGAGCTGAACTCATCCCAGCAACCTGCACCTCTTCCCGAACCTGGAGCCAGATGAAGGACGAAGTATATACACCAAAGCACATCCCCCACACTCATGGCCAAACCGTAAGGTTTGGGGCTCAAGCTCTTCACAAAGCGCTGAACCTGTTCAACCCAAATGCTGGACTTAGGGTTTGGGAGTTACTTGGGCGCAGCCCGCATCAAAAGTCTGTCGGACTTCCAAAGCTTGACAACCGAAAATTAACACATCCTTAGCTGCAGGTTCGGGGTGTATGTCCTTCCCAGTCAACCGAACCATACAGCCCGAACCCTTAAATCCCTAAAACTCAAGTTTAGATCCATATGCCGTAAAGCCAGAGATCCCTACAGTGGCCTGTCTCAGGAGCAGTGGTGGAAAGCCAGCGAAAAGGTGGTGCCAGGAGCTCAGAAAATCGGGGGAAAAGCCTGACGTAGGGTTCAGGGTCTCCGGTGGTAAGGGATGCGTCGGGTGCAAGATTTAGGGTTGCAGGGTTGAGCTCTTACGTGGGCTTGCATCCACTGACTGCAGGGGAAGATTATGTTGAGCATGACGGTTCTGTTGTCGTTGCCGTTGGCTTTGTTGTTGCTGTTGGTGGTGATGACTATGATGACGGGAGATGACGATGGTGGAAGGATGCTGGCGACGATGTTGATTGCTACTGGACATGTCGTGATCATGGTGATGCTCCTGATGGTGAGACTGACGACGGCGATAACGCTGATGGTGAATGGGTCCAAAACGACGGTGATGATGACGGCAACCTATCGGCCATAATTTCTGGTGCCAAACAGCTGCTGCATTGCTGCACTCCTTTCCTCGATGCTTCAGAGTTTATACGTCCTCGAGAGTGTCAGACCCGGAGACCCCCCAAAAGGCCCTCGGAGTTCAATGTTCTTTCGGTTTGCAATTGGGAGTCTGTGGTTGAAGACTGCTCAACCTCCTGCAAAACCGAATTGCGCGAAACCGGAGTTCGCAGTGCCTCTCTCCGCCACGGTTCGAATGCGCACAGCCTTTCACAGCCCAAGCCGGAAAGCTTTGATCGCTTCAGTTAAGTAGTTACAGTGTTGAGTGCAGGGACCTCTGGATTTATTTGGGGATGTCTAGTTTCTGTGATTTGGGTGTGCAGGGGCTTGCACCGCTTCCTGAACCTAAGTCGAAGCTCAAACCAAAGCTATACCCGCAATCCACACTTCAACTCCATGGCCTCATGTCGGTCCCTTCTCCTGGGTAGCTATATACGCCCTCAGCACCACTTCGAGAAATCACCAGGAATAGATCATATTTCTTAGTACTGGGTCACCACTTCCAGGATAAAATAACGATATCAGTTCGTATGTCTCAACACTGCGGCACCACTTAGTGGCCAATACAATGGTATCAAGTCGTATTTCTTAGTATTGCGGCACTACTTCGAGAGCCAAAAAATAACATCATATCGTATTTCTTAGCACGAGGGCACCGGTAGAGGCCAAAATAATGACAACAAATCGTACTTCTTAGTACTGAAACGCCACATCGAGATCATTTCAACGACAAGAACATATACTTCTTATCACTAGTATACTATTTCGAAGCCAAAAATAACAATAAATCTTTTCATAATAATAGAATATTACTCAGAAGCCAAACCAATCGTATGGTGTAAATGAGGCCTCCAATTCGAAATAAGGCAACAATTACACACCATATTTCTTCACACTAAAACACTACTTCGAAATGTGAACCCGGATACGAACCCCAACACGAAGCGGACACGAACCGTTGTGGCATCATGGAGTGGTTTAAGGGCTAAGGTTAGAAGTCGGTCCACCATCTTTGAACCAAAGGAGAGCAGGCCGAGCAGCAATTTGAGGATTCAGGGCCTATAGTATGTATGTAGGTATGTACGTATGTGCGTATGTACGTATGTGCGTATGTACGTGTGTATGTGCGTGCATGTGTATATAATACTAGTATATACACATCAGTATTGTCTAAAAGAGTAAACATATACATATACATATACCTACACATATAGATAGATAGGTAGATAGTAGATAGGTAGATAGGTGGATAGATAGATACTGGGTGTCAGATGCAGGAATCATGGGAAACTCAAACCTGTCAAATGTGCCTTTCGCTGTCACAAAACGGACTCCGAGCTTTTATGAGCGCCACCTCAACGAATGCGCTTGTAGCATTCCCATCTCCCATTTTGGGAGTTTCCGAAGATAGGGGACCCTAATATAGTACCCTAAATAGTAGGCTCCTTATTATAAGGACCCCCTAAGGTATCCCTAATTCTCGGAAACTCCCTCTGGCTCAGGCTCCCTAGGACTGGCCGCGCAAGAACTGCTGCTCTTCTTCCAGTTCTTCATCTGTCATTGGGCGCCAGGGGCCTCCCTCATACTCTTGGATCTTGGGCCGCATGGCTTGCTGCAGCATCTCTTGCAAAGACCCATCCTGCATGCTGCGCTGCAGACCCTCCATGCGACGGGCTTTGGCGCCCTCGATTTTTCTGGCCACCTTGCCGTCGAAGGCGTCGCGAGACTGCTGATCGACTTCGAGGTGGTCCAAAAGTAAGTTTGCGAAGTGTTTGAAGTCATGCTCCCAGTAGGAAAGCTCTTTACCCTGCTTAACCCAGCCAGTGATGTGTACAAACGGCCAGGCCCTCGGCCCCGTACAGCACAGGTGCTGGGATTTCATTACGAGACGGGAGTCCTCGGATGGCCATCCCAAGTATGGCTGGGATCTTTTCATCCTGCAAGTCAACCCCATCCTTCGAAGTCTCGATGGGAATCTTGAACTTAGACTCGATGCCACTGAACATCTTCACAGAAGCTTTCGGACTGCAGCCTCCATGGCCACTATGGCACGGACGATGGACGAAGGGGCAGGACTTGCAGGCTTCGGCGCGCTCCATGCCTGTGAGGATCATTTGCCAATACGGCTTGCGTGCAGCATTGAAGCTCTCTATGCTGCTGTACTTCTTGTCAAACTTGCGGTTGAACACTTCCAAGAACTCGTCCGCACGCTTGAGCGATGGATGTGCCATAGCTTTCGGCCGGCTAGCGGAAAGGCACAACGCTGCAACTGTACTCCGGGCATTTCTAGTGCTGCAACGTGCATGACTGCCGCGACGGCTGCTGTTTCGGGTGCACTTTCGCGTAGACAGTTAGCGTGCTGCTCCTCCGAGCCTGTCAAAGGACACCATGCATGCATGGTGACTCGCCACAGAAGTCTGAACCCGGGAAATGACGAAGCCCAACCTGTCCTTTACAAAATCTATACCGTTAGGCCTGTACTCTGCGTCATACGCTGAACCCTACATCCTGGGTGTGGAAAACACCAACAAGCCAGCTTTGAATGCTCATTGCAGTCCGCTGGCCTCTGCTGGGGCCACACCTGGTGTGTTGCAGGGTTTGGATCGGTTTTGGATCGGTTCGGGAATATAGAGTGGAAGGCACTAGAGTGTATGTCAGAGTCTGAAGTTGCAAGTTGTACAAAACAGTGTAAAGGGGTCCAGTTAGTTAAATGGTCGGTGACCAACCACATAATATGCAACCCAGTAGTCCATCTAGGTAACTGCAGGATTAGGGAGTGTCATGCAGCTGGAATCATCCATTGGCTGCTCTGTCCGGAGTGTCAGAGACGAAGTCCAGCCCACCCAAACCCCCATTCCAGCTAAGAGTGGTAAGCCTTTAACCCCCCAAAATCCCAAATTCCCTATAGAACCTTCTAAGAACCCTACTCAAATCTTTCGAAGTCGTCACTCTCCCTAACCCTGCATACCAGGCCTATGCACGCGAAGAAGGTCGCCATCGCTCCGGCGAGGAGAATTGTGGGGATCCGAAGGCTAACCTCGAGTCGGATTTGGGATTTAGTGTTTACGGTTTAAGATTGGGGGTTTAGGGTGTGGGTGTATGGGGTTAGTTCAGGGTTTCGGGCTTAAGGCTTAAGGGTGTTCAGGGTTTAGGGTGGCCTTTGAATTCAGGAATCTGCGGCTGGGGGTTTACGATTCTTCGGGGTCTAGTCCGACAGTTTAACAAGGTGAACAGAAACTGCAGCAGTCAAACAGCGCAAACGGTTTCCACTTTATGGCACCGTGCACTCGCGTTCTCACGAATTGGGGCCATCGGCTCCGGATGTAAAATCTGACATTGAGAAAAAAGCCCTGCTTTTCAACACGACGGCTTAGGGCTCAGGGGTTTAAGGTTCCCTAAACCCTAAACCCTAAGCCAAACCTTCCGAAGCCTCCTTGAGCCTCCGCTCTGGCAGAATGTGAGACCCCATTCAGGGGTTCTTCGGTTGATGATATAAATCCTGCATTACCCATAATACGGAATATACCAGAATTCCCATAGCCTAGGGTCATAAAGGCAAGGCAGGATTTATATCATCACCTTTCTGTTACCTCTTGCTATTAAGCGTTGCCAGAAGACATAGAAGTGGATGTTAATGTCTAGCGATTTCAAACCGACATCAGGTATCTTTAGGAAACGAGAAAATCAGAGCATCGAGAAATGGGACTGCGGCAGTAAATGAATGAGTTTCAGGGAACGAGACCCTCAATGCTCCAAATCCGCCCCCCCCCCCCATAACCTTTGGAATACTGGTGCCTCCTAATCCCTAAGCTCTTAATTAATGCCAAACAACCCTAAAACCTAAACACCCCAAACCCGATATCCTTCTGCCCTAAACCCTACAAACCCCAAACCCTGAACCCACCATATTGAAGTCAATATCCTCCTGCCCAGCTGCTGCTCTCCGTGGCCCCGCCACCTCCATCAACTTCCGCTTGAAGAGCTCCTAGGATTGATGCTCGGAGTCTTCGACTACACCCCCTTTTAGAACCATAATAAAGATGTATATGTTTAATAGTTTCTTGGGTTTTATATGAACAAAAATAGAATTCATGCCTAAGGACACCATAGTCTAAGGTGCCGTAAGTTCTGTAGGATGGCTCGGGGATTTAACTTTTTCTGGTCGCAATAAGGCTGCTTTCTCTATGGCGGGGCATTTCGCAGTCTTGGCGAGTGGGAAAAGGATGGTGCTTTGATCACCCATACCGCTACGAACTGTCCGTTAATATTGCATCACGGAGACCCTTACTATAGAGGCCTTAGAAAATGAGCATAGGGTGTTGGGGCCCATTAATACTATAATATAGAAGAAGGAACCCTCAGAACAGCATTGGTAATTATTTAGGCCCCTAGATTCAAACCTGGTTACAATGACCTCGAGGTTCAGGCCGAAGGATCCCACGACGGGTTTAAAACTGGCTTTAGGGCTCTGGGCTGTCGGATTTTTTGGGAGCCTTAATAATTAGAATAGGGATTTGGGGCCCATTATACTATAGCTATAATAACGAACCTCCCAAGATAGCATAGGGAATTCTAAAGGCCCCTATAGTACGTCGACTCAAGTCCTGGAGTCTGGAGGTGTACGAACACCGCACTCGAAACATGGTTTGGCGAATGCTGTGCACTGCTTCTGTCTGGTGCTTAATAGGGAATGGGGGAATTGATCCCTATGAATAATCCCCAATAGTCGTCCCCATAACCCATTCCCCCATTCCCTACTAAGAACCAGACAGTCTTGCTACCCCACTGTTCCAAGATGTTCCAAGTCAAGGGTTCCTTGGGTAAGGCCGTCTTCGAACAGATACCCGACAGAGAACCCTGATTCAGAGCAGCCCCCCGAATGAGAGAGCCACCAAAAGCCGAGCTGCATAGCCCGGGAACACGGAAGCTCCATACCAGGTGTAGCCTCAACAAGAAAATTTACACAACATGACGAAGATCCTGAGAAGAGCCCGAAGCTCTACAACCTAGGGCCCTGGAAGCGGGAAGCCCGGCAGGGCGGAGAGGCTCGGACAAGTTAAGTAGGCAGGATGTCTAAACGGACAACCCGGGCTACCAGTAATAAATCACGCTCCTCGGTTATGCCGAAGCTCCTTGTTGTATGGGCACAGGAACACGAGGACTCTACGTTCGGGGGCGGGGAAAGCCCTTTCGGATTGCTGTAGCATGGTAGCATGGATGCACCGGCTTTTTGGCATCCTTAACACGAGAAGCTGTCGGACTGCTGAAAGGTATACTAGTTACTAGTTTGGGAGACTTCGGGCAATTATGTAACCTGCATCTATGAATCCATGACTAGGAGCGGATCCCCAGTATCAAGAGACAGAGCCCACGACACCAAGAATGCCGGCACTCCTGTAGGAACTATGACATGCCCTTATGGAACTTCTCATTGATTCAGAAGCCTTTTCTGCCTTCGCCCTTAAGGCTTTACTGAAGAATCCTCGCCAATCTACCTTGCTTTTCAGGGGCTGCCCCCGAATCCTGCTGTCGTGCCACTCCTGAGAAACAGCCCTATGATTCTCAAAGCGGAACATCCCACAAACCCGTACAGATACCATGAGGCTTGATCTACATGACTGCTGTCTCTACGGTCGTTCTGGCATGAAGCGATGCTCTCAGAAACGATGACCGTAAGACGAATCAGAAGCTAACAGCTAGGTTCGAACAAAGCCAACTGTGTAAGCATAACAGCCCCGAAAACCCCAGTAGCCTGCCAGGGTGGGCCAAAGGCCCAGAAACAAGGCTGACAGGCCACTTTCCTGCCGCTGGAAGGGTTGAGGCTGCGGGTTGGACATGTAAGTATTTCGTAAGTAGCGGGTTGAAGAACTCGGTTGTTGGTGTTGCCGAAGACGATGACAACTATGAACAAGACAATCAGGGAGGACGACACTGACGACGTCAAGACATGGTATACTGGTGCTACTTATGCTACTGCTGTCACTAGCGCTCCTGCGATGGCGTCAGTTAAACGAAGATGTGAATGGTCTGCTGATGCATTGTGCAGGGTCCTGGCCCTCCCCACGCTGATGAGAATGATGGTTGTGCCGCTGCTGATATGAACATGACGGTGATGCTACAAGCGATAGTGATGACAGTTGTGGTGATGTGGGGGTTGACCCAATCCCAACCACGAACCATAAACCCAAACGATCTGGAAGCACCACGTGAACTCTGAAGGTCGGCAGCCTGAAAGAAGACAAACCAACTCTGAAGCAGCCAAAGCTTTCAGTGGCGAAAACACCACGATTTTCCCTCACGGCCTTGGACCCCGAACATGCCTAGTTGAAGCCCCTGGAACTTGAAACACTGTCTTCCGAGTGGTTCAAGGGTATTGGGGCTGAGTGTGTCGCGGCTCGTACTGGCAAAAGAAAGTAGCCTTTCTTTCGGATCACCTGGTGAAGGCCATCTCAACGCCCAAATCCCAAACGTCGGTGCGGCCACGGTAATATAGGAGGCCTTAATAATTAGAATAGGGTTGCGGTGCCCATTTCATTATGTTATAAGTATAATAAGGAACCCCCCCAAAAAAACGTATTGGTCATTATTTCGGCCCCTATAGTATGCAAAAAAGCTCGACCTCCTCAGGCTCCTGCAAGGAACTTGCTCTTCAATTTCTTGGACCTCACCTCACGCCTGAACCCCAATCCCTGTCCAATCGGTCAATCTCTCCCTAAACCCTAAACCCTACACTAAACCCTAAACCTTAAACTAAACCCTACACCCTAAGCTAAACTCTAAACGACTAAACCCTATAAACTGTCTTAACTGTCTTTCCCCCCCCCCCAACAAAAAAAAAGGGGGCGACGCCTTCACGAGTCGATGGCCGGCTGTGAGTAGCCCTAGGCTGCCGAAGCGGCCGGGCTCCGTCTGCTGCAAAGTCTTCACCTCACTTCAGGCCATTATGTCTTTGAACTACTAGAATGTATAACATAAAATTTTGTATAAAAATAAAAACAAGATGATGCAATAGAACAGACTAGACTAGAATGGAATATAGTATAAACAACTATACACATATATGATTACATATGCAAACAAATAAACAAATACATAAATAAATATATATATATATATATATATGAACTGAGACTTGCAAGGGCTCTGCTTGTTCGCATAGTTGTCGTTTACTTCTCTTACTTCTGCATTTGGGGACTGAACCCCTGACCCTACACCTGCGAGCGTTCTCCTGCCCCATGGCTTGGTATGATGCTTTCAGCATGGGGAAGTCGTTTCAGATTTTGAGCTGGGTTGTAGGGCATTGTAGGGTATACTATAAAGCTTGGATATTCTTGATTGGGGACTTTCAGAAATCAAACCCTGCGTCTTACACTGAATACTCGGATCCCTCCGAAGAATGTTATGAAACACTCATTCAGCGTGGATCCTTGATACGACCCCAAATAAGCACATCAGCAAAAATTAGGATAGGGATATCGCCTCTAAACCCCCGTACAATAAAGTCCAACATATTGAGGCTTGCAAGATCGAGAGGTGGCCGGGGAAGCTTCGGGAATTTCTAGCGATTCTGTGCTGAAGAACCCTAAACCCTAAAGCCCTAAACCCTAAAACCCTAAACCCTAAAACCCTAAACCCTAAAACCCTAAGCCCTAAAAACTAAAAACCCTGAACACCCTAAACGCAAAAAGTCTCAGGCTCAGGCCACATCTAGTGGCACCAGTGCCACGTGGGTCAATGTACATGCCAAGGCTCCTCCAAGATGTCCCGTCAGGTGTGGGGTTTTGGGGTTTCGGGTTCAGGGGGTAGGTAAGGTCATAAGCAATGAAGGTGGGTAACTGTGGCCACACCTAGTCCTAACAACCCTCAGGATGCTAACAACCCGTCTTTGTACTAGTTATGGCCTTCGCACCAAACACCTGCCAGCAATTTATATGGCTGTCGCTTCCCTTCGTGGTGTTTCTACTCTTATGCTTTGGGGTCGACAGTTGCCGTGAACATGTTGACCCCTGCACCCTGGAACTTCGAACCGAAGACCCAAATCAACACAGCCTAAACCGCAACATCCAACATGTGCATAAGTAACTCGAGAACCGCAGAGTCGCACCCTGCCTGCGAGTGTAAAGAGCGCCTCGGCTATGGGCAAAGGAATTTTTTGCATGTGTTTTATGTTCTCCCTTCGGAAACAGATCATCAGGAAGCTAGAGTTGATTAATGCCGAATCCCTAAACTTCCAAGCCCTAACCTGCTGCAACCCTGTAAGCCCTAGCCATAGGTTGTCAGGTTAACATAAAACCTTCGAAGGTCCAAAAGGACTTGATGCTGGTGCTTCGGATTCGGGATTCCCTGTCGGAAGCCTAGCGACACCTAATGCCCTCGTGGGCTGCCTCAAGTAAACCCTAAACTCGGACAAACCCTGACGCTGAAAATGCGCAGCTAATTGGCTTCGACCTCCCGTGAATTCAGCCAGATTGTTGAAAGCATAGTTGCTGCGGGCTTGTTAAGCAAGTATCCTACATTTAGGAGTTTATGCTCGTTTAAAGGATACCTTTAAAGATCTGAAATTCCGACCAAAGTTTAAACCCTTCCGACAACACACAGGCTCAAACACACAGCAATTCCCTGAACCTAGACAATCTAAAGATCCAGAACACTACACCCCAAACCCCAATAACTCCCACGGCCAGGTGCATATGTGCGGAGATTCAGCGGCTTTTCTCGCTGCAAGGGCTGGGCCTGAGCATTTCAATAGTCGGCTCTGCGGCTTATCGATGCACTACGCTCAAGCGTGCAACTCGTCTCAATGTAGCTGTTCCTGCAGTGTGCAAGTAGTGAAAGTGGCGGAAGTTATAGTAGTAGTCGTCGTGCGCCAGCTAGCAATAGTCACTAATTACTTAGATGCTGAAATTGTCATCATCGCAATTCTGGCATCATGGGTTGAAATTGGGGGCAGTTTGAGGAGCAGCAGCACCAGCAGCAGCCGTGGCAGCAGCATCAGCAAGAGCAATGGCAGCGCCGTTGGGAAGGCATGGCTCCGAGCAGTACTGTTGACGCAACCATAGAAAAGATCAAATCACAAGACCATGTCAGCCATAGGAAACCATTACGGGCTTTTGCTGAACAGTTCCTCGGCTGACGATTTAAACGTCAATGCACTAGGATCGAGCAGGGTATGGGACAAGATGGAAGCTTCGGTCTTGACGCTGCCGAGGTATGGGCTCGATATGATTTGCGTGCACCCACATCTTCTGAGATTCGATACCAAGCTTCTGAATCCCAGCGGCGAATCACTTCCATCAAGGGCCATCCTCCCCATCCCAGGCCACCTCTCCCTAAACCCTAAACCTAAAACCCTAAATCCTGAAGCCCCAAAAAAGACTGAGTAAGGGGCCTGAATGTCACCGTCCTGCCTGTATTTCTCATAAGCCTCCTGCAAGACAGCAGGCCTGGGAGGCAAGAGAAAGGGACTCTCGGAGATATCTGTAGATGTGTATGATATATACGTAGGCCAAAATACAGCCGAACAAAAACACACATCAATGTTCACAAGAAGAGCAAGGTGCAGAGCTAGAATGTCTCGAGGATTGTAAGTTACCTACACCCATAGCTTCCTCGTTCCATACTTCGACACGGCCTCAAGGCTGCAGCTATGAGTGCGTAAAGCGCCTCACTCGTCAACCTTTGCACTCGAAGCCCCGTAACCCCCCCAACCTCAGACCAAGACTCAGCTCGTCTAATCTCAAGCATGACCGGGTCTCTGACGTCGCAGTTTCCAGCATGGGCGCCGGCAAAAGCGCAGCAGGATCCCGCCACCACTCGGCGTCCGGCAGGCCCTGCGACTTGCAGGTTGTACAGGAAATCAGTGGGCTTCGGCCCCAACGCAAATAAGCTGATGGCTTCGAGCAATATAGGGGCCTTAATAGTTAGAATAGGGTTTGGGGGCCCATTATACTAAGTATATAAATAAGGAACCCCCAAACTAGTGTTGGCAATTATTTAGGCCCCTATGGTATTATAGTCGTGCCTTCGAGGCGGGTTCAGGCCTGAGTTGTTGGTGGCATTTAGGGGTTTTTCAAACAGCAGCGAACATCCGGATCTCATTCATTGTGTCGCTCTGTTTCATGGTGGAGGAGCATAAGAAACGAACATGAAGATCCGAGAGCACCCCAGATCATCAACCCAAAAGCCCCATTAATCGTGAGCGGCTGAAAGCCCTTTGCCTGTTCGGCACGAGCTCGCGGTGCCGTCAGCGACTTTGCCAATGCTGCCTGTCAACCCAGGTTGTGACAGCACTTCTGCACTAAGGGCTTGCGGTTTGTGAGTGTAGGCCAGGGAGTCGGGGGGCGAAAGCAGCTTGCTTTGCAAGCTTTCTCAGTCTGTCAAGTTCTTGACCAAGCAAGTGGAAAGCTTGTCCTATCATGACGATGGTTAGGCCTGTAAAGGGAGAACCAAGGACGACATTTGAGGACTCCCCCACCGGCGACTGGTTTGGATGAGGGTCTGGATTGCTTTTTTTGAAGGTTCAAGGGCAGCGGGAACTGAAGGCACGCTGTCCATTGTCTGCACCTGCCTGCAACCACTGCGCGACATACTACCCAATAACCCCAGCGAGACAAAGCCCACACATTGACATTTAGGGTCCCAGTTACGTTCGAACCTGCTCTGGGTGGGAGCCATGTTGCTAGTGGCCTTTTCCGAACCCGCCTTGCATCTGCGGAAGTTTCGAATCCCCGAACCTTTCTCAACATTCCACGAAGCCTCTGGGGACCTGCCCACCTACCCTGCACATCCCTGCACCCAACGGGCTCCATCCGAGACCTGCCCAACACCCAAGGTCCGAAATTGCCTTGAGAGCATCCCATGCACATGTAGGAATCGCTGCAATACACCTGACATCAGTTTGCAATATCTCCTCCGCCGGAAACCGAATTTGAAGCGCAAGCCAAATCCAATGCCCCATAGACCAAATCTACCAAGCTCACACTCACCTGAAAATCACGATCAGCCTTACGTTTCACGTCTGTACTGTATGGATGCACCCTACTATGCCATACTGGTGTGTATATATATATATACACATACTTTAAGAATGAAGCCAAGAGCACAGCATTCCGAATCTTACGAGGAAGTCCCTAACCGCTTGACCTTGAAACCGGCGACGTCTACCTGTCGGCATGTAGTGTTGCTGGGTCTAGGGCTCAGGGTTTAGGGCGTCGATGTACCGGTGTGGGGTTCAAGGTTCTTCATATCGTCTTCAGGTTTCACGGACTCGATCGGGAATCGTCGCGCTCGTGGCAGATGCTGCCCAAAAATGGCTTGGTGTAGGAAGCGACCCGGAAGGTTTTGTTTCAAGGTTTCAATTTCGGATGTCAGGGATCGGAACAATGGGCTCCTGTTATAAACCAGAAGCTGTATTTCGAACTCCAAGAAACTCTAAACGTGCAGCACACTGGTTCCTTTAAGACCTTAGCAAAGCCACACTTGGAGACAACATTGCTTCGTGCTTGTGGTCACTGTGTGACGACGTACAACTTTGCAGAATGCAGTGGCTACCGATGCCATCATTACTATTAAACTACTCTCACATCATCCGCGACTCAGTGCAGTTGGAAGCCTTGTGATCACAACTTGTGTTTCTCTTCCTTACAAACCGCCCACAATTCATGATGGCAACAGCAGAAACCTTGCCTCACCATTGCTGTCTGCAAGGGCGTCTTTCAACATCTGCTCAACTTCGGGCTTTGACAGCCACCCGTCCCCTATGGACCTTAGAGGTAGGCTCAGGGGTTCTGCAAGTTTCGGATTTTTTGTGTTTAAGGGTTTGAGCAGCCGTTGGGGCTTTAGGTGTCCCTTGTGTTTTGGCCTGTTCGGGTTGACCTGAGCTTGGGGCTTGAGCATTTAAAGGTTTTCGGGCTGTCGGGCATATATGCATTTCTCAGACCTAGTACTGGAACTTATTCTGAATAGCGTTGTGAGTATTGCTGACTACGGTTACGGTTACGGTTACTTGTTACTGTTACAGTCTAAGCAATTATCTTCACGACAGGGCTCAAAGCGTATGTTTTGCCCGCGAGGCCTGGCTGCATCAGAATCGACACTAAGGCCGTGGCTGAAACGCTTCCTGTATCTCCTCCCTGGCGACAGTGGGAGATGAGATTGACCGTGAAAGAAACTCCGAGGAAGCCTTGAAGCCTGAGAGCCCTAAACCCGAAGCCTTGAATTATATATACACACACACATGTACACATCTGTAAAAAAAGAGACAGACAGATAGATGGATAGATAGATCGAGAGTTCTGAAAGACCCTGCATGTCACATGCAGACGTGGCAGTCTCCCTGATTTCCTCGAAGATCATGTTCTCCTCTCTGCCTCCCTCCCGCCAGGAAGCCTCAAGCCCCATCCCACAGCACGAAGGAAGCCACGAGTAGATGAGTCCTGCGCCTGTCAGCCTCTTCAATTCAACCGCAATCGCCGTGCTTCAGGATTTTCATATCCGAAAGTGTCAAGACTCAACACAAACGTCCTACATGCTGGCGCTGTTATCGAAGAGACAAACCAAAACGCCCAAAACCTCTTCCAATCGAGGTGGAGTGATCTAGGAATCAGAGGCTTAGGATGTTCAGTAGGGGGCCTCTTTCTTCGATACGTGGTGTAGTGCGCGAGGCTTTTTCTCTCAACTGCCAAACTGAGGAGGGATTCTCCCAACCCGGAGTCTGAGGTACCGACGAAAAATAATCCGGGCCTCCCCCGTACAGGGCCCAAAATACTAGAGCAGCTGCTTCAAAAACATAATACACATGCACATATATTGCTTTACAAGTACAAAAACGGCACAACTATGCTTGTGTATATACATATTCTATGAGTGTATGTGTGTGTATATACATATATGTCATATACGTATATAATATTATACATACACATTTCCTTGTCTTTGCGTTCTTATGAATAGAGGGAACCTGAATGACCTACAATTGTTTGATCTGTCCAGGTACAGGCACTACTCCCCACAAGACTAAACCGTCCGGCGCCTCGTTAACATGCCATTGCCATCTTTGTCGATGGCGAGAAACACCTCCATCCTTAAAGGGAGCATGCTTTGCACAAGTGAATCCCGGCCAGGATGTACTGGCATTGGCATAGGTACTTGACTTTATGGTGTATCGTCAAGTGACCTACAGACTGATCTAGTTGTCTTCTGAGTTGACTTTCCACTTGGTCCACTCTGTATTTTGCTTGCCATTATTGATGCTACAAACTATTACTACTTGTCTTTTCTTGTCGCTATGATGTTACGCTGGTCTAAAGTCTCTCGGTGTTGTCACCGTAGCAAGGACTGCTCATGTTTTGAATTCTGCTTTTTCTTAAGATGCAATTGCCCATACGACGCCGCAACCGCGTATCATCTACTTATCACTGCTACTACCACCTCCACCACCAGACGGGCTCATACTGGCCTGCTCCACATATACCCTAAATTATAGTAGGATCCTTAATATGATTTAAGGTATGTTCCTTAATTAAGGGGTTTTGGAGTCTCTGAAAGCTCTTGTATTTCACTGGCTCTGCGAGCCTTTGGGGGTTTCATCAGATCTGCGTCCTACGAAAGCCGAGAAAGCAGGCCACAGCAGATTCCGACGCCCGAGGCCTCAGGAGAGTACCAGGCTGTCTAGAATATGCTTCAGCTAGGATTCTTCGATCCAAAATCCTACTAGAATCACTGCTATAGGGATTTTGGAGTGGAGACAGAATGGGCTTATTTGCCACCAAGTCACACCTCGTCCCGGTCAGTGCTAAAATTTTGATCGAAGAACGACCCCCGGAGAATATCCTGCCGCATGGGGTCAAGAAGCACAGTCCATAATTCATTCGTAGACCTCTAGCACGACATTCGCAGTTGCCGGTCCTGCCTTCCTGCACAATGTAATGAAGTTCGAAACGAACACAGAAACACATATATAAATATATAAATATATACGTATATGTATATATATATAATAATAATATATACATATTTACATTTGTTATTGGTTTAACTATTTCTATATATGCATATATATATATGTATGTAATTGCTACTACTGCTGTCTTAACAGTGATGCTACATGGCCTTCCTGCGCGCTGCCTTCCAGTAGAATGGAGGGAAGGGGGCTCCGAAGCTTCCGGCAAAGGCGACGAAAACCAACTTCTCGAAAAGCCTAGTTACAGCAATTCGGGACTTTCGGAAACGTAGCCCTTCCACCAGCAGAATACTCTCAAGTCTCTTCGACATGAACAGCTGACACTTTCAAGCTAAAACCCCTGCTCCTGACTTTGAACTCAAGCCTACAAATGCTTGAAGCTCAAATTAAACCCTATCACATTGTATTGCCTGAACCCTCATATAACACCAACAAACCTCAACAGCCCTAACCCCGCCTAAACCGTAACACCGTGACTTCCACGCCAAGGAAGACAGGTCTGAACGAACAAACAACCACCGAGCCAGCGACAAAGCAAAAGAAATACACGAAACAACATAGCAACGCTTGTCACATGGAATGTACAAAATGAACAACAGCATAAAAGCATGAATATACCATATACTGCACGCTATATAAGGCTATGTATCCTATATACTATACACTATATACGATATACTGTATACTACACACGATATACTAAAACAAACGTTCTGCTGCCGGAAGCCTCGGGGAGGAGGCCGAAGCAAAGCCTCTCAAAGCTTGGCTCATCTCGGGCTTTCAGAGGTTCTTCACACGCGCTTTACTACCGAGTCTTGGATGTAATATAGGGGCCTTAATAATTAAAATAGGGTTTGGGGGCCCATTATACTATACTTATGATAAGGAACCCCCAAGATGGTATATAAAATTAAGGCCCCTATAGTATGCACTTCTTCGGAACGTCGTGACGAGAGCCAATAATCTCGATCCCTTAGTCCGGCGCCTAATTTGCGGCTCTGCATCGAAGGGAAATCGTCCTCCGAAGCGCTTGATCAGAGCTGCCTGGGGAGAATGTAGGAACCTGATTAAGAAACCTTGGGCCTTTATTCGGATTCCTGATTATGAATCCTACTGTATTTGGGGTTATAGGCCCAGGGTTTCTTAATCAGGTTCCTACATTAGTGCTGCTTGAGTGTGATTCTTCGCTAGAGGCTCGATGATCAAGGATCATAGGGCAGGGCAGGCTTACAGGATATAGAAGTATGAAGCCAATCACACGGGAATTGTTGAAGTTCAGTGCTTGCTTCATCTGCGCGTGACAGCCATGTCGTGCCAAACATACCCTCAACATGACCTACTGAAGTGTGCACGAAAAGGCCCTAAGCCTTCGACTGAAAGCGAACATATGTAAAAGAGAATCTTGCCGTGCGGCAGCTAGTGCTCCGGCTTTTCCGCGCCAGCTCTCTGAGAGCGTTTTCGCGACCGAAGCCTGCAAAGGACTGGCCCAAAAAAGAACTGGTAGCATTGTATGATGGCGCACGGCCAATGCTTTCATCTATGCTGCTCTCACTGGTACTGTCGTGACCTCCATGTCCGGGATTCTACGCATGCTGCCTGAGTGTTGGCAGGGCAGATGTGCCAGAAATCGTATAGGAGAGCCAGAAAATGACCAACCCTATATAAACACGAAGTAGCTGGATCGTCACTGTCAGGACTACCCAAAAAGAATAGTTTTGGGCAGCCGGCAATGGAGTGATTTCAACAAGAAACGACGTTGGCTTTGCCGGTTTCTAGCTCGGGAAAGGCCTCGCCTGTCTTTTAGGTGTATACAACAGTGGTAGTACTAGTAGTAGTAGTAGTAGTAGTAGTAGTAGTAGTAGCAGTAGCAGTAGTAGTAGTAGTAGTAGTAGTAGTACATAGTAGTAGTGGTAGCAGCAGTAGTAGTAGCAGTATAGTAGTAGTAGTAGTAGTAGTAGTAGTAGTGGTAGTGGTAAGTGGTAGTGGTAGTGGTAATTAGTGGTAGTGGTAGTAGTAGTAGTAGTAGTCGTCGTCGTCGTCTCGTCGTACGTAGTTTTACACGTGTCTCAGGGCAAACGAGCTTAGAGCACCGAGAAAATCCTGAACCAACTGTTGCGCCTCAAACTGTGCAAATATCTCCTGCGGAGTTTCCACACCAGCCTTGGCCATGGTTGCAGCTGGGCTTTGTAAGCGGCGCAAATATCAGGATGGCGGCTTGGGGTATTGGCTATTGGCTCCGCTGGCCTTTGTTTGCTGGGATGCCCCGGTTCCTGGTCACTTCGGTGAGCACATCACCAGCCAAGAGCACAGTGCTGCTGAACCATATTAGAGTTTCCGAAAATTGGGGTACCTTATCTTGGAGTCCTTTATACAGGATCCTACTATCTAGGGTACTATATTAGGGTCCCCTATTTCCGGAAACTCCCATATCAGAAGTGCATACATATTGTTGCATCACATGCCCAGGTGCAAGGATAGAGAGATATGCACAACAGCCACAGGCCATGTTCCTTCTTATTGACAGCTTTCCAGCTGCTGAATCACAAAGGATTGAGGGAGGGATTTCTTTCTCCGAGCGTCACTCTTCGCCCCTGCCCACCAGCCGGCACAGCGTTCGTCGCGTGCGAGCAGCAGTCGCGCTAGGTAGGAGACGAAAGCCGGTGGATACCTGCTGGCTGAGAACACCAAATCGTAAGACTATGTATGTACCTTGTTTTGAAGATGCCTTTGAATAAACAGAGATGCAAGCATAGACATGTATTTATCTGACTGTACATATATGTAACCAGCCCTACATAATATCATATATATATATATATATATACGCCCCTAACCCTTTACAAACTCACAAACTCTGTAAACCCCTATGTAAACCCTACTAAAGTCTCATATCGAACACCCTAAGCTCTATGCCCATACGCAAAAACCCTTCAAAACTCAAGTGGGGATTGTGGAGCCTCTGGGCGTACGAAGTGCTGCCAAGAGTCTTCTCCACGGAGGCAGTCGGAGAGCTCTGAATCTCTGGAATTTCCAGGTCATCTACCCACAACCTGCGATCTTAGGATGCCGTAGGGTTTAGGAGGGTTTAGGGTTTAGGGTCCTCCCACAACCTGTGGTCTTAGGGTTTAGGATTTGTGGGGCTTCTGGGGCTTCCGGGGTTTGCATCTGTAGGTTCAAGGCTTTGGAGTGCAGTATGGGTGCCTGAGCAAGTGGAATAAAGGTTTGGGTGGTTTGGGGTAGAAATAAACAAAGATGCCCACACTCTTGGGACGGTCATCTCTCCGCCGCCTAGTGTGTTGGGGTCCGAGGGCTT
The DNA here is from genome assembly GCA_003297005.1 of Symbiodinium sp. clade A Y106. NCBI lineage: Eukaryota > Dinophyceae > Suessiales > Symbiodiniaceae > Symbiodinium > Symbiodinium sp. clade A. The sequence goes on along the minus strand of BGNK01003696.1, from coordinate 14,232 downwards.
GGGGTCTCGAAGTCCGGGTATAGGCTTAGGGTGCATAGGTTCCGAAACCCTAAACCCTAAACCGCCCAAGACGTGAAAGTTTTGGTCTGGGGATGTCCAGGACCTTTGGTTCCGGGCTTGGGGCTTGAGGGGTCGCCTCCAGGACCCCAGGATGCTACTACTGTTGATGGCCAAAATCCTGCATGACCCTAAGGACCCTAAACTATGGGAATTATGGTATATTCCTTATAATGGGTAATGCAGGATTTTGTCCATCAACCGTAGTTTGGCTCAGGTCTGAGGGTTTCCGGAATGGGGCTTTTGGTGGGTGACGGGGCTCTTCAGGCAGCAAAAATACCACAATTCAGCAGAGCCAAAGTGCATTGGAAGGCTTGAAGGTTTCGGTCTCGGCCCTCTGGGCTTAAAACTTCTCTGGTTCAAATCGCATTCGAAGAGCAGTGCCGGCATGGTGTTTCCTTCGAAATATTGCAACTACCCGCACTTGCCCCAGTCACCTGTCCAGAACCCAAGAATGCTTGTTCACAACCCCCAATTCCAACACAGCAGAATCATAAACTTGGCTGAGCTGCATGTTTTTCATGTACTCCTGTTGTCTCGAGTTGCCTCGGTTCCAGGAATCGGGTCCCTGGCCAATGTTTCAGCGAAGAAGTCTGGGCGAAGAAGGAAGCCCCACCACCGATACTGCCACGCTTCTGCTATTGTACTGCAAGTATACGAATTACGACGACGACTACGGCTACTTCTACTACGACGATGATCCGAAGCTCCGTACCCAATGGGTCCTGACTCACTAATAGGCCTGCATTCGTATCTGGGGTTTACCGGTTTGGGAGTCCGGGGGTCTCGGAGTTATGCGTCGAGGTGGTTACGGGTGGAGAGGCTTAGAGTTGAAAGCTTTAGGAGGTTTGGGGCTTTGGTCTTCAGGGGAATAAAAAGCGTGGGGAACATAGGGAGCATGGGCATTACGAGCAGGGAAATCGGTCCATCCTACCCTGTGCAATGTAGCGTTCCCTTACCGGTTCCTTTACACAATAAGTGTTAAGGGGATTCTATATAGGAACCTGAATATATCACACAGAATAGGGTCTTCGGGGTACCTCGAGCTGCAACTATAGAAGAGGGCACCCTACGGAATACTACGACGAACCATTCAGGCCCCTTGGTTGTAAACATCCGAAATAGTGGGATGCTTATCCAGAGCTCTAACAAGCAAAACGCGCCTGGGCTTTCCTAACCAGGTCCGTGCATGACAAAGCCTTAGGTTGGGACCATGATTGTATGCAACGCTCGATAACAGGACCAGACTCCTCCTGAACCCGAAACCCTAGCACAGCCCGCAAACATGGGCCGCGCTGCTTGCGATCTCTTCGTAGGCAAAAGGGGAAGCCCCCAACAGGAAATCCCATGAGGCTCTCTTGTTTAAGCCTCGGCTGGGACTTTTGCATTTAGGGTTCAGGGTTTAAGGCTCGGGGTTCAGGAGTTCCGGAAGTTGGGCTGCGTGGGTTCAGGGGTTTCAGGTCTGGGATTTAGAGGCTAAAAAGGCTTAAGGTCTTCAGGTCCAGAAACTTTCGGATGTAGGCGTTTCGGGCCCAGCGCTGATTTCCACGAAGCTTCGGAGCAAGTCCCAAGGATGGTAAACAAGGATAGTCTTCCTACTATCATAACTATAGCAATATTCCTATCATTACAAGTCGCGAAGGTTCTTCTGCTATAACTAGCATGTCTTAGCATGGCTATGACTACCAGTACAAATATGTTAGAGTGACTCGTCTAAGAGACTTCGGCTCCTTCCTTCGGACTGCCCATGAGCCGAGAAAGGCTCCTGGGCGGCCTTCGCATGCAGTGCCTATGCCCCAGCCTTGAACCCGAAAACAGATGGGTAGAGAAGAACTCCTATGAAGACTCAGAAAGCCTGCAAACCCCCGGCCCCAGAAACTAGGCCGCTTGATTAGAATAGCGCTTTGGGGGGTATACTTACAACACAGATATTAAGGAACCCACAGCTATAATAATATAGTACCCTAACCTCTAAACCCTCCTAAACCCACAACAGAGACTCCGTGCAGGCCGTCCACGTCGCCATCCGGACCGGGCTCGAAGCCGCGTCCGCGGCTGCTGGCAGCTCCGTGGGGTGAGGAACCTCGGGCATATAGAAATCTACTAGGGGTTTAGGGTTTAGGGTTATAGGGAACCTTGATAATTAGAACAGGGTTTTGAGGTATTTGTTTTTGGGGAAGTATTCCCCATAACAGTACCTAGGACCCTTTGGGTTGTTTCTGGGTGGAAGGTTTGCGGAAGTGTATGGAAATGTTCAGGGAACAGCGTTCATGGGTTTTCTGGCTCAGAGGTTTGGGGCTATGGGTATCTGTCAGTTAGACCGATAAAGCATTGAGTTCAACACCAATCTGGGCATAAACTCCCAACTCGTAAGGAACACCCAGATGGTTCATCGAGTGCCGCAGCTGTTCATGTTAACAGAACAGTGCTTGCAATAGCAAGAAGCCGATGGAGGACTAGCTTCGTGCAAGATCCGCCGTGCATCATCGATCAGTTCAGTACGCATTGGTTAGCACAGTACTGCCCTGTCAGCCCACCAAGCTCAATATGATGAGACCACTCATGAGAACCATGTAGCAACAGGAACATGCAGCAGCTGAAGCAGTAGCAACGACGGCAAGTTCAAAGCAAAGAAGAAGAAGAAAACTAATAAGAAGTATCGTAACTTGGCAACGAGGGTGATGTTGTTTACGGTACGGCAGTACCAGTAACAGCAAGTAACAGCAATACTGAGCAGTGCTATCGGTCATTTCACTTGCGTGCAGGAGCCTAGTCATTGTCATGTCTGCTAATGTTCGGAACAGCTGCCCCCAAAAGCTGAGGATCACACCCAATATCCGCAAGTCTGCATGTTTGCTATGGAACCCGAATCTTTGGAAATTCTGCGTGTGAAGTACCTCCATGATCACAGCATTTAGGGAGTGGCCGCAATTACAAGGTTGAGTCGCGTCTCACCCCCGCCAGGGCAGTTCTGAGACAAGCAGACGCCCAGGAAAACCTGGGCCGCACGGAATGAGGCGGCGTACCAAGTCGGTCTACAGTAACAGGGTTATCAAATCCTTTCCTGTCCAACTGACAACTTACAACGCTAATTTGAACATGGACCGAGAAGTCAGCGAGCCCGTGACCATTCAACCAGGCTTCCAAAGGGGAAACGAAGGTAGCAAGCGAGTTACACGAGACAACCAGATGAAACGTACAGAAGCGTTTGCATTTGTAAGGATCACCCTGCACGCAAAGCCCGGCAAAGATCCAAGACCCAGGCGAAAGCAGGGAGAAGCATTCCTAGACCCCGAAACGCTAAGCCCTAAGCTTTTTCACTAGCATGTAGATTGCGCATATAGCATATTTACATAACACAACGGAACATAACATAACATGACATGACATGTGACATGACATGACACGACAGGAACTCACATAACTACGTAACATACACAGCATACCCGCATCCCCAGTTGCAAAGCCTTGCATTGTTTCGGTGATGACAGTTGTGCCGATGATGGTCATCATGGTAGCTCAAGGTTTCACCGGCTATAGCAGTGGCAGCTATGATAGCGAGGGTGTATACGACGATGATGAAATGGATGATAACGATGACGACGGTCACAAGGTCGATGATGTTGTTCACGACTTTGACAAGGCGAAACATTCAAATACTTGTCAAAGGCCTGAGCTGTTCCTGTTGCATCATGATGTAAGCACTAGTTGCTGAACTCCCTGGGGCCCAGAAGGTTATACGTCCAATAAGGCTTTCCGGTTCCCTAGTCAGCTTCCAAGACTTGGCTCTGGTCTCTATTGAAGAAAGGCACCAGCCGCCAAGCGCATCTCCCCAGAAGGCCAGGGGTAGCAGGCGCCCTGCGGGTGCTTGGCCCCGGCGCCCGCGAGATTGGCGGAGGAGGCTCCATGACTCTTGGAGTTTTTTGTTTTAATTGGGGTGGTTAGTTAGGTTTGGTCTAGCTTTTCCAGAAGTTTTGGAAGAGTTGGGTGTGTTGTGAGTGTGGGCTAGCGTAGGGTTTAGGCTTGGGGTTGTCGAGCTGCCGGCCCTTCAAGCAGAAGGCGCGAGGGCTTCTTCGAGGTTTTTCGCAGGTTTGCTCGCGGCAACTAATGCCGCTCTAGGATTCAGAACCTATCCGAAACAGTCGGGCTACTGACGTCTCCAGATATCAACATTACGCTTGTGTCTGTCACTTCTATCTTTCTGCTTGCCTTTTTGCTTGCACGTGTGGGGCTGAGCGAATTACAAGCTATCTAATTTCAAATCTGCCCCAGAGCTGGGTTTCACTGTTGTTGTGTACCAGAGTGTCTGCTGACCCTGCTCATGGGCTGGTTGAGCCAAGCCGGAAAGCGATGCAAAGCATCTCCCTATAGGTTCCCTTTTTCGGGGGGGCTCAGGGCTTAGCGCTGAAAGCTTGCAAGGGCTTAGAGTCTCTCTCAACGTTAGATGTCCTTCTTGGTGCAAGGGGAATGCAAGAATGTTAGGGAACCTTCGTGTATTCCGGTAGGCTTGACGGCTGTGGCAAACAACCATACCACGGCCTGCCATTTTTCAGGGTGAATCTCAATGCTCCAAGAATCGCAACGAAAAAGAAACAGCCAGACCTTTGCTAGGCACGTTCTATTTGCAAGAAGGCATGCTGGCGACACACTGGTCAACACACATTTCGGTCCGGGGTGCTCATGGCATGATCTACCACTAAGCGGCACGGTGAAGAGTCTCTTGAGCACTTAAACGTTTCTCAGCAGGAGGAAACCCACAAAAACCAATATGCATAATTCGGTGTAAGGTGATTCTAAGCGGAAGCAGAGAGGAGAGACGTTCCAGATAGCACCTTGAAGTGCAAAGAACTACTGAAACGAGCCACCCCCGAAGAGTGCACTATAGTGCACTATTCAATGTTCGCCTTCAAGTTAAAGTGCCCGAGATATGCTGGTTTCGCTCGATCCATCATTTAAGTAGGTAGACCCTGGCTCAAAACCTAAAGCCCCAAACTCCCAAGCCGGTACGTTGACTCGTAGATGCCCAGTGTTGATGAGGGGGGTTGCGCGTGCCGGGCGAACATCTACTTTGTCCCTCTTGCTGTTCGAAGTTCGGAGGATTCGCTCAAGGCCTGTTTGGAGCTTGCCGATGTAATTACTTTGGTCAAAGTATCAACTGCAATGGAATATCTGGAGACCAGACCCTTCTCGAACAACGAATCGCAAATGAAAGAGTGAGCATCGTTTTCTTCCTTCTGCTGCTGCCGCTGCAGCAGGAAAGCGTCTTTGCGCGAACATCGGTGAAACTTACGATATTGCTCTGTGCGCTGTACACCAGCAGACAGGTTGATGCCGGGATGAGTCCAGATCAGCACCACTGCTATGAACATAGGACAGCACTCTCACATTGACATCCTGTATGGGTTGACAGTAGAGCCAGTGATTGCTAGTTGTAATCATTGCAACTCGAACTCGGGCTTCAAAGCTCGAATCTGCAGCTGAGCATATACGCCTCTGGAGGTGGATAGTGTGAATACCTGCCTCTATCCATCTGCGCAGAAGTTGATGGTTCGGGGCTTAGGCTTAGGGTGGAGGATTCTCCTGGCCTTTGTAGCCTGGGGGGGCTTGCCATTCTGCACCCGGTCTGAGATGCGAAACTTCGGCGGGTTGTCGTAGGAACCCTTCTGATGACAATGATAGGCCATGAATCACACTGGCGACATTGTTAGATCCAAGAATCGCATTAATCTGTGCCTGTGCAGCTGCAAATATGCGTGTTGTCGCGAATACTTCGTACATATCCATGCCACTTGAGATGCTACTGCTGCTGCTACTGCTTCTACTGCCGCTGCTACGGCTGCCGCCGATGCTCTTACCACTCCTACTGCTGCTACTGCTACTGCTGCGACGACGACTGAGACTGAGACTACGACCACGACTATGACGATGTCGACGACAACAACGACGCCGACCGCAACTGCTACTTGTGATGAAATTCATAACAATCACAATGGTAATTGTCACGATAAAGTATTATACAACCGAAAGTTACGAACACTGCTGCTGCAATTTCTGTAGCTACCGAAACACCACAACGGCAACGGAGATTCTGCTGTCGGAACCACAAGATTCATTGCTGATTGAACTCGGGAAGTTCATTTGTCGAACGTTTCCTGCTGGAGCTGCAGCGGGTGATTCGGTAAGGTCTTGCGATGTCCATATCGCAGACAGTCGGACTACCCTCAGTCATAAGCGTACCCGCTTAACTTATTCCCCTGCCTGATTAGGGCACCCCCGAAACGAACTGTGCTTCAGGGAGTACTGAGTCTAGCCCGCTTGGATCCCACACCGGGTTGCCAGAAGGCCTCACCAGTGGATGTCAGTCACTACAGGTGCGATGTTCGGATTGGGTGGCTTCTGAAGTCCCTGAGGCACATTGTCGCAAAGAGACCCCTCTGTCAGCTCCTGACAGGCATCAGGTACTGGCATCACGACTGCAGACCGAAAGCACAAAACTCTGTATCACAAGCGATGGCAGGGTTTCAAAACGTTGGAACCTTCTGGTGACCTCACAAAGACGCGTGCCGAATGAGTACATTTTCCGTGGAACCTACAGAAAAGGTTCAAGCTGACGGCTGACAAACATCAAGCCAAGCTTCAGAGCTCTACAAATCAGTGATGCGTGAGCCCTGCAGGCCGAGAGTTCCCCTGCGCCAGCATCATCCCTTGCTGTGTCTTGCTGCTGCCTGTCCTGGCTACTGCTTTGCTGCTGCCATCTTCGCCGGTATGATGATGCTCATCTTCAAACAATTCTTCTTCGTCGTCATCATTGCCATGGCCGCCGACAACAACTATCAAATAGGAATACAGTTGTCGTCATCGGCATGGCTATACAAGTATAGTCGTAGCAGTCGTCCTCATCGCAATCAGCATCAAGCCCACAATCCTACTGCCACCATCATCCTTACTTGCTGGCGAGCCAATTCAACCCCCTTGGCTTCGAGGTGAAAGCTGCGCCGGATTTTACTCTTCAAAAAGTCGACTGTACGAAGCCCACAGAAAGTACTCCTGCAGTATATTTGTGAGCATAAAGACCTGAGATGAGGCCTCAGTTGCACCAGCACTTACCCCCGCCCCTCCTTGCCTCTAAAGCTAAGGAAGCACCCCACAGCCTCCTTTGAGACAGCGCCGCCGCTCCTAAACTCGACATGGTGAAGCCTAAATGGAACCTGACACTTTCAAGCCCGGATGGCTCCTGTGTGAAGTCGTCGCCTGGCAGCCGCTGTGTCAGGCACTTGACATTCCGGATTTGCCCACCATGGGACACCGCTGTGATCTTGATCTCATGCCTTGGATGTTACCCTTTAGATGTTGCAGCTGCAGCCCGACGACCCTTAAGGATGTTCATCATTTGGGACTTCCTGGAGTCCCTTCGCGGTCCCCATAAGAACGATCCTACCATGGAGGATGTTGGGGAGTCTAAATATCCATGTTCTGATCTGGAGCTGGTTGCAGAGGCATTCGCGAAACAGGTGCGGCCACATGAGCCGCAGAGTATTGACACGAAGAGGTTGCATCAAGAAATGTTACTCAGTTGGTGCTGTGAGCAAGATCAGAGTGAGCGAACACCCGAAGCCGCGGTTGCCAATCAGAGTCCTGATGGGTTCAGATATTCCTGCCCCTCTGCGGCCCACCATGATTGCCATTCCCAGTCCGAGGGCGAAAGCCGCCAACAGTCTGAAACTTACATGCGCATGGTCTTCGCAGCATCAGCATGAACACGCCCGTCACAACACATCCTTGTACATGCAAGCGATCATAGATCCAGACTTTCAGCAGCCTCAGACAGATTTTGGAAGCCTTCAACATCAACACTGAGTGCCTAAACCCCACAGCCACAAGCCAAGCTACTTGGAGACCGTCAGGTCCATGAAACCGTACCTGAAGTCGGGCTGCAGGTTCATGATCCGTGTCCTAGGGTCCTAGGGTTCCCGGAAATTCGACGTATGGAGTTCCGCAGGGTATTTGTGTCTTTGACCGATCTGCTTCATCGGGGGAAAGGGACGGCAACGATAGCGTCGACCCGGCACAGTGGTTAAACCAGAGCCGCTAAAGCCCCCGACCCGCCTAAACCTTAAGGGGCCTAGGGATTTTGGCCCAAGGGGCTGGTCGTCCTCACCGTTCTCGGAAGGAACGGCCTGCGACCCATGTTTCACGGGTTTGAAAACTTGTCGGTTTAGGGTTTAGGGATTGCGGAGTTCTCGGCTTCGGGTTTGGATGTCTAAGGGTTTCACCTTTGAAGTGCTGCAGGCATTGGAAGCATTGGTGCTGCTGTGGGGCGTGTTCCTTGGGCTCGTCGCGAATTCCATCCCAAGTTCACGGCCTTCCCTAAGCTCTGCACCCGGACGCTGAATCTTTCGAACCTCGCACTCCAAAGCCCTACGGCCCCGCTTCGCTCAGCAAGTCTGATGCTAAAGGCACTTGACCTGTAAGGAACCGACGGCACTGAGGTTCAATAATCTCACGCCATCAACTCCAACACCTAAAACGATTGGAATCGACGCCAGAAAAGCGGGGGGGGGAATAAGATGAAGACATTGAAGAGTAACATGTGATGATGATGGTGGTAGTGGTGCTGATGGTGGTGATGAGGAGGAGAGTACCAAGCTGAGGATCCTCACGGTACTATAGGTATTCCGGAAGGCACAATGGTCATACAAGATCTGTTGTACCCCTGTGCTATGAGTATCCCCCTTGTCCTCAGATGTGATGCCGCCGCCCCCGCCACTCACCACGAAGGCTGTTGGTTTCAGCAGGTTGGCTTCGTCCTGGCTGGGGATCTCCAGCATCAGACTTTCGGGTTAAGTTGTGTTGAAATATGGCGAAGCGTACATCCTAAATCCAAAAGCGCAGACACTTAATTGTAAGCGACGAAAACGGAACACTATGTGTGTTTGTTTATACGTACATATATATGTATATATGCTTAGTCGAAGCCACATACACATAATTTGAACAGGGATTCGAGCTTGAAACTTTGGACTTACGAGTTCTTGCAATCGAAACAGCTTGGTTTTTTGATTTTGGGTCCAGGATCGCTGGCATTGTTGCACACAAGCTGTTCTTGACCGCAGTGCCGCTGAGCCTAACAAATCCAAACCCTGGCGACAGTACACGTGTCTAGCCCAACCCCAAGATTTATGCGGGTCAAGTCTCATCCACGTGCACCTCTTGCACGTGTCGGTGAGCGGTCAAGAGCAGGTCCACACCATAATCTCAGCAATATCAACACCACCAGTCATGAACATGCACTTACTGCTCCTGCTACGGCTATCCCATCTGATCCTGCCACTGCTATTGCTACTGCTACCGACACTGGTACTGCTACTGCTGCTAGGACTGGCTGCTACTGCCACTGCCACAGCCGCAGCCACAGCCGCAGCCGCTGCCGCTGCCAGTGCCAGTGCCACTACCACTACCACAACTACAACCAGCACCAGCACCAGCACCAGGACCAGCACCACTACCAGTACCAGTACCAGTACCAGTACCACTACTACTACTACTACTGCTGCTGCTGCTACTACTACTGCTACTACTACTACTACCACTACTACTTCGACTACTACTGCTACTGCTACTACTGCTACTGCTACTACTGCTACTACTAGTACTTCTTCTACTACACGCCTGCTACTGCTATCGAACTGCTGCTAACAACAACGACGACAAGTGTAAGTCCAAAGGCTCTTGGAGAGACGCCGCCACTCATCGACGCCATGCTCGGGCGGGAAATGAGTGGCGATGATCCTTGGCGCTGATGCACAGGCTTGTTTTATAGGGTTTCAGCATTGCCGCTGCGTAGGACTCTGCATGCAACCCGGCAAGACGCATTGCTGTGTCAAGGTGCTGACTGCACAATTTGCCACAGAATGCTGCAGCTGCCTCGTAGAGAACAATGTACTGCTGAGGCACAAGCGTGCCGGCTGCTGTTGAGCACTCCTACCTTTTGTGGTCGAAGCAGGGATGCGCACTTATATCGTATGTCAGCAGTTTCCCCACATATATATATATATACACCTAATCATCTGTATGCATATATATATATATACACATACATACATATATATATATATATATTTCAGCAGCAGTCCCGAAGACTGTAGCTTTTTTTGAAAAGGCTCTGCCAGTCTGCCATGGAAGAGCCCAGGCCCTCTTCGAGCCACTGGACCTGGCGGCGAAGGAGACACCGAAAGGCCCATACTGTAGGGGCCTAAAGGAGTCTATAAGGGCCATTATAAGGATATAGTATAGGGGCCTTCATAATTAGAATAGGGTTTTGGGGCCCATGATACTACAATTATAATAAGGAATCCCAAAAATAGTACTAGTAACTACTTAGGTCCCTATATTATGCCGTTTGCCGTCTTAGGCCGTAGGGCTCTGCGTTTTCGAGGATAGATCGTAGCTTAGGGCAACCCACTTGCTGCGCATGGCCCGGCTCAGGATCTACACCGGGCTTTAATTCTTGTTGTACTGAAAATGGCGCTCAATAAGCACTGGCAGCTGGTAGATGATGGCGCGCCAAGACTACTCCCAGAATCGAAACAGCAACAGGCTGCAATGTCTTTGCCTCGGCATCCCAGAGGTTCTTGAACCACTCCGAGCACTGCCTCGGTTCTTATTTTATTTCAAGGGGTGGAGAGGCCATGATGATCTTGATCTACTAAGGTATGACATGGTGCTTATTGCATGATTATGGATTATGGCTGCGTTTGCTGCTGATGGTGTCGCATAAAGCCATGGGACTCTTAAATTAGGGTCTACAATGCTTGTGGGCGCATCATTCTTTTGGTTGTGGAAGCATCCATGGCCCAAGATTCGGCTCAAAAATACAATATTCCCTTGCACGGCATGGGAATATGACACTGTGGCTGGTCCCTGTCGTTCATCGTTCCTGATGTTTTTTTATACATGTCCACGTTCTCCTTAACCGAAACCCAGAGGGTATACAAACATGTGAAACATATGTATATATTTTGTGTATATATATGTTCATATGTACATATGTATATTTCTATTAACATCTAGCACCTGTACACACGTGTATATCAAAGTACAGAGAGAGAGAGAGGTAACACGAAACACAAGTAGAAGAAGAGGCACATGGTAAAACCACGGCAGTTCGCACAAACGCATAGAAAGCTCACCCCTCAAGAAGCCGAGCCAAAGCTGAACCTATCAACTCTGCCATAACAACGCATAGGTCCTAAACATCGAAGCACCCGGAAGTATGTGAACCCATGACTTCGAGCGACCCCCACGTGGGGCATGCAGAACAGCTGCTCCAGAGATACAGGGCCGGAAAGACCGCAGGTGGCAGAGGGGTAGTTGTGGAGACCTCCGAGGTTTCTGAGCTTAGTTGCTTGAAGTTTGTGGGTAAGCAGGGTGTGGGGTTATTTGGGAGCTTCTTACCAGGCTTCTGCTGGGACTTCTATGAGTTTTTGTCGGGGTTTTGGGGTTCATGGGTGGTGGTAAGTTGGACGTAAGTAACATCATGACCCATGACCACCATGGGCCATTAGACCCTAAAGATCCCTATTAAGACCCTATTAAGGGTAGGTTAAGGTACCCTTAAGGTCTAATAGCCCATAGTGGGATGATAGCCGTACGACTACGTGCCCTGGATCGTTAAGTGCCAGGTCTTCAGCCCCCAAAAGTCCCCGAAGCCTCGAAGTCCTAGACCCTCAAAACCTGAGACCATTTTTTCAACTGACGTCTTGAAATGGCACCTTGGGAATTCTTGTAGTAGTAGTAGTAGTAGTGGTGGTAGTCGTAGTAGTCGTCGTCGTAGTAGAAGTAGTACAAGAAGTAGTGGTAGAAGTAGTAGTAGAAGTAATTAGTAGTAGAAGTGGTAGGATAAGTAGTGGTAGTAGTAGTAGTAGTAGTAGTAGTAGTAGCAGTAGTAGTAGTAGTAGTAGTAGCAGTAGTAGTAGTAGTAGTAGCAGCAGTAGTAGCAGTAGCAGTGGCAGTGGCAGTAGCAGTAGCAGTAGCAACAGTAGCAGCAGCAGCTGTACCAGTAGCAGTAGCAGTATTTGTAGCAGTTGCTGTTGTCGTCATCGTGGTTGTGGTTGTTGTTTGTTGTTGTTGTTCCTGCTGCTGTTGTTGTTGGTGGTGTTGGCGTTGTTGGTTTTGTTGTTGCTGCTGTTGCTGTTGTTGTTGTTGTTGTTGCTGTCGTCGTCGTCGTCGTTTTTCTTTGCTCTTGGCCGCTTTCATTACACTTCGTGACTGCTGACATCGACTGACTCAGAATCCCCCCCTGCCTGAGCAGATGTTGTGGCCGCTGACATCATGATAATCGTTGGCATCGAAGAGGTTCGAATCGACGAAGAAGAAGTCCATGGCGAAGTCGTTGAACTTTACCTGCATCATCATCTTCGTCTTCGTGGTTCAGGGCCCAGGAGCACGAATATACACACTGAACTACCAAAGCTGGCTATCCAAATCGGAATCCTAACGCTGCTCGGGCCATCTTACCTAAACCCACACTGGCTCCTTTATCTTGAATCCTCAACTCAGACTTTTGGGCTCAGGGTTGGACTTTATTTACACTTTTGAAGCTCCTTGTGACAAGACGATGGAGGGCTTGAGAAACGTTCGTTCAAGCCGTTCAACATTCTAAACTCGTAGGGGTCAGAATACGGGTTGCCCATCGTAGATCATTCCTAGCTCTTTGTTGGGCTACCGAGGCAAGCTCTAACCCAAACTGGCCGCCAATAAGAACTTCAAAGCCCCACTGTGCCTGTGTTTTGGCCGCATGCATCACGTCCCTTTCAGATCCTGAACGCCAAATCCCAGACACGGTCTAAGCCCTCGATCCGTATGGCTGGGCCTTCAAATTTCACCTCAGACCGCAGCTACACAAGGACCAAAGCTGAAGGACAATACCTAACACGTATGAGCCCCATATTAGCGGTCCCTGTAAGCCCTAAACCCTATAACTTTGAGCCCTACAGCCCTAAACTTCTAAACCTCAGAACGAGCCAAGCTGCCGGACACTTGTAGTACAAGGCGGGCTGTAGCCATCGACCAGTGCTGAACCTCGACTACGCTGCAGGTGTTTACGTACTGTGTTGCCTTACATGATACAAAATGCAACATTGTGCAATATCGGACATTGTTTTGCAAATTGCGAATGCTGAAGACAAAAAGGTGTTCTTGCATCACTGATTTATATAAGGTTCAGCATTACTTGGGAATCTAAGAAAACTGACGTCGTGAGACTTGGACGCGCCTTCGGCGTCGGCCAAGACCTCTCAAATGAAAAAGGTGTCGCTCTCGGCAGGGGCGTCGGCGTCTTGCTCTCCTTTGGTAGAGCAGACCTCGATCAACCACGATGGCGCGAGCATCTGGCGTGCCAGATCGGATGCCGTTTTCTTACGGTAATT
>BGNK01003695.1:0-58526 GCA_003297005.1 Symbiodinium sp. clade A Y106 | reverse complement strand
GGAAATTGGTTTATTAGAAAATGGAGAGGTTGTGTCCCGACCTGAAAAAAAGGTTTCCAGATGGCCAACAGCAACAAGCAATTTCTATTTATTTCTTTCTTGAGGGTTTAGGGTTTAGGATTTAGGATTTAGGATTTAAGGTTTAGGATTTAGGATTTAGGATTTCGGGTTTAGGATTTAGGATTTAGGATTTAGGGTTTAGGATTTAGGATTTAGGATTTAGGGTCTAGGATTTAGGATTTAGGATTTAGGGTTTAGGATTTAGGATTTAGGATTTAGAATTTTATTGGCGGCCACATCTTGGGAAAGGGTCCCCCCCGAGATCGGCAACCAGCCTGGCCTAAAACACACATTTTACGAAGAGAATTTAACTTGGCAAAATCCAGCTTGGATTTGCAGTTTTCAGGATTTAGGATTTAGGGTTTAGGATTTAGGATTTAGGATTTAGGGTTTAGGATTTAGGATTTAGGGTTTAGGATTTAGGATTTAGGGTTTAGGGTTTGGGATTTAGGATTTAGGGTTTAGGATTTAGGATTTAGGGTTTAGGATTTAGGATTTAGGATTTAGGGTCTAGGATTTAGGATTTAGGATTTAGGGTTTAGGATTTAGGATTTAGGGTTTAGGATTTAGAATTTTAATGGCGGCCACATCTTGGGAAAGGCCCATGTCGAGGTCTACTCCTTCTTCGCTTAAATATTAGAATACTACTATTTTCAGGTTTCTAGAGCTCAGGAAGAGCACTCATTCAAACGAAAAGTTTGAAGGGCCGAGCGGGCCCTGCCATGCCGAAGGCCCGAAAAGGGCCAAGGCTACTCCCAGCCGCAGCCCACATCAAACCCGAACATACCTGAATTGATCATTTTTTTCGAAAAGCCAGGAGCCAGAAAGGTAAGTAAATCTTAAATCACACCAGAATAGAAATAATACAAAAGAAAACACGCTAAGAAATCCCTTCACGCTCCTAGATTTCAAACCTCAAGTTTGAATTCGCGCGTGTGTAAATATTGTATTGGGAAAAGCCCCCCTTGATAGGGGGGTTGGGGGGTAGAAACCCTAAACCCTAATAGAGTATAGTTTGGGTGGACGGGGTGGGTTGACAAGCAACGCGAGTGCGCGGCCCGGGGTGCTGTACACCCGAGCGCGCGACTTCGCCTGAAACCCTAAACCCCTGAACCCTAAACCCTAAATCCCTAAACCCTAACCCCTAAACCAGGGACGGAGGTTTCAGTAAATTGAGCATCTGATCCCTTGGGCCTCCCCTTCCCTTTCTTTGCAAAGGTGTCTTAGGGCGAGGAGGTTTAAGTAAATTGAGTTCCAAGGGTGTCTCAGGGTGCCTTGGGCAGACAAGGGTGCTTAAAGTAACTTGAACATCTTCAGGTTTAGGTTTAGGGTTTATAGGAGAACCACAACTCAATGTTCACAAGTTATAGGGATCCCCACTCTGGTTTTCCATTCTGAAACCTTAAACACACATGGCTCACACGAGCTGCTGAAGGATCGCACCAATCCGCACTGCACTTAAGTTTCACACAAGGCTTTGCAGCAGAGGTTTCGCCCACCCACTCCTCCCATTTCTGGCCCACTTTTGAGCCCCCCCCCCCCCCCCCCCTCCTCTCATAATTTGTTGTCCAAGTCGCATATGCACCCAGGCCCACACATTGTGCAGCAAATAGAAAATTGGCTCGCACATGCACTTCTCCCTACCCCTCAAACACTGCTCTTCGGCTTCTCGGCACGTGCTTAACCCACATGCACACACACACACACAAATTCTCCAGTAGAACACAAGACTGTCTCAAGGCACTCAAGCTGCACACAGGCTTACATCACACAAGCATGGCCCGGCTGCAAGTTTTCTGGCCAGTAAGCCCCCAGCACATCTCAAGGCATTCGCACACAAACACACACACAACACAAGGCTTGCACATGGCACTCGCACTCATCGTTTTCGTCGTCCTTTCGGTCGTCCCGGTCGTCATGGCTGCAACAATGAGGGGCAGGAGCAGCAGGAGCAGCAGGGGCAGCAGGAGCAGCAGGAGGAGAAGCAGCAGGAGCAGCAGCAGGAGGAGCAGAGGGAGCAGGCGGGGAGCAGCAGCAGGAGCAGGAGGAGCAGCAGGAGGAGCAAAGGGAGCAGGAGGTGAGCAGGAGCAGGAGCAGGAGCAGCAGCAGGAGCAGGTTCAGCATCAGCAGGAGCAGGAGCAGCACAAACACTTGAATGCACTGATCAACTGCACACACAAGGCTTGCTGTAAAAGCACACACATTGCATGACTGAGCACACACAGATATGTTACATCACTGCAATAGCTTTCTGCACACAGAAGCCTTGCTCGAAGAGCCCACATNCAAGGCTTGCTGTAAAAGCACACACATTGCATGACTGAGCACACACAGATATGTTACATCACTGCAATAGCTTTCTGCACACAGAAGCCTTGCTCGAAGAGCCCACATATACAAGGCTCCCTGCACACACAAAGCTTGCTCCAGCCTGAACAGCACAGTTTACACCCACCCACCCCTCACCCGCATCCCCCCTTGGCCCGACCGCCCCTCCCCTCCTCCTTTCCTGTCACTCTTGCACGAATTTTGCATAAAAAACCAAAAATTTCCTCGTTTCGCGAATTTGGCAAAGACTTTCAATTTTCCACACACATACACTGGCTTTTTCAATCATGCACAAAAGCTACTGCCTCCGGCCGGCCTTCGGCCGGCTTTCTTTTTATAAAAGACACAGTAGCTAGGGCATTTCGACGAAATTCACGTTTTTTCGATTTTGATAGGAATGCCCAGCATGCACTTTGTTCATTAGAAAAACCTATATGTTTGAATGCGAGAAAAGATTTTCCCTGTCCCTAATGGATCTCGAAAAAGTGACAAAAATGGACTTTTTTGGGCCTCATCTTTTGAGCGTTTTTCGATAGGCAAGGCCCAAAAACTTTCGTCATCAACTTTTTCATTAGCAAGTGCCTTACTTTTTCATACGAATTTGGCGCTTTTGGCTCTTTGCATGGAAATTCAGCTTTTGGGCACTGACACCCCTCCCGGTCAGATCACATTTTTTTGAGCCTCCAGACCCCTGTCTCGCCCCTTTCCTCCCACTCTGTCCATCGTCCTTTCCGGGACACTCCTCAGCCTTCCCCATTCAAAACCTGATATTTTGCAATTGGCTTTCGTCACTAAGAACCGAATATCAATTTTGGTAGTTTCTAGTGTGCTACTTGAAGAAACAAAAAATCGGCACTAAATCCTGCAGCTTGGAACCCTTCAGCAGTCATTGATTTCCTTTCGCAGCTTTCTTATCAAAGCATCACTTTGGAGCTCGCCCACAGGCCTCCCCCATCCTGGCCCAGGCTTTGCTGTACAGGTTGCACCCACCCACTCTATTCCTTTTGATTTTCGGGTCTAGGCCTTAAACCCGAAAATTCTCGCACAGACATTGCCTCTCGTCTTCTTTACACATGCACTTTCAAGTCGCACTTGCACACCGGGGCACACACAGGGACGCACATGTTGCAACACGTAGGCCCTAAAACGGAAAGATCTCGCACGGACTCTGATTCGTCAATTCGCATATGCACATGCACACACAAGCACACCAATCATCTCGTCGTCGTGGTCGTTGCCGTCGCTTCGCAGCCAATTCAAGGCACTTGGTCGTCGTCATCAGCACATGCAGGGAATACCCAAGGCTGGTTCAAATCATTCGCTGGCACAAACACTGCTTACTCAAGTCGCACATGCACATGCACACAAGACAAGGTCTATATCACACATGGCTCGCCGCACACATACACACACTGCAAAGCTTGCTCAGGACACAAAGGGTCAAGCTGCAGGTTGGCAGGCAGGGAGTGGCGGGGCAGGGGCAGGGGCAGGGGCAGCGGCAGGGGCAGGGGCAGGGGTTGCCCTGCCCTGCCCTCCTCCTTGCTGCTGCCCTCCTGCGTCCCTCTGCCTTGCCTTCTTGCTCTTGCCCTTCCCCTGCTCTACGTTGCGGCTTTACTTGTGAAGTAAAAGAAAATGCCATGAAATGAGTTTAGCGCTAAACCCTAAAAGGCATAGGTTTGGGTGGTTCGGCCGCCTCAGGCGGCGTGGGGTGGGAAAAAAAAAGAATGAGCCCTCCACAATCGGGCTCCAGCGGCGAATCGCCAAATTACGACGCACTCGAAATTGCATTGTCGCGAGAAAACCTGCTTATGCGTCATTCAACGGCAAACCCTAAACCCTAAACCCTTAATTTTAGGCTCCGGGTCCTTAATTTTGGGTCCTGGTACTTAATTTTAAGCTCCGGGCCCTTAATTTTAGGCTCCGGGTCCTTAAATTTGGTCCTGGTCCTTAAAGAAGCTCCGGGCCCTTAATTTTAGGCGCCGGGTCCTCTTTTAGGTCCTGGTCCTTAATTGAAGCTCCGGGCCCTTAATTTTAGGCTCCGGGTCCTTAAATTTAGGTCCTGGTCCTTAATTTTAAGCTCCGGGCCCTTCGGGTCCCTAATTTTAGGTCCTGGTCCTTAATTTTAAGCTCCGGGCCCTCAATTTTAAGCTCCGAGTCCTTAATTTTAGGTCCTGGTTCTTAATTTTAAGCTCCGGGCCCTTAATTTTAGGCTTCGGGTCCTTAATTTTAGGTCCTGGTCCTTAATTTGAAGCGCCGGGCCCTTAATTTTAGGTTCCAAATCGTTAATTTTAAGCTCTGGCCCTTAATTTTAAGCCCTTAACGGAGGGTCGCATTGATTTTGGGGTTACTCATTCTAGGGCTAGCTAGCTCGCTATCCAGCGGCCTTTGCAATGCCGCGCAGTCTTATCGGCTGGGACTTTCGGCTGGTCCTGCAGGACCACAGCCTCAAGTCCGCAGGCGCGGCCGGCCCCTTAGCCTGAAGGGGGGGCCGGCCTCAGTTTAGGACTTCAAGTTTGGCAAGCCTTGGGATTTGATTTCCGAGGCGGGGTAGGGCTCTCATGCTTTACTGTAGTCAATAATTAAGATTTCTACGGATTCTTGGTGCTCCTAGTACAAGTACTTCCATGTTTTGCCACTGTAATTGGTCTTCCGGCTCATCCCTGCTTATTGAAACTCCCACTTGATTTCAGGAAAATTAGTCACTCCAATCCCCCAATCCCGAAAACATAAACCGCCAAACCCCGAAAAAACCCTGAACCCAAAACCACCCTAAACCTCTGGAGCCGAGCCCCAAGCGAGGGTTAAGTGAATTGAGAGCTTAACCCTCAACCAAGCAAACCCTCCGTGGTGTTTTTGCTACTGTGTTGACGGCGTTGGGGGGTGCAGGTTGCTGGTTTGATGGGGGTTTAGTTCGCATGTGTGCAGTTTGTCGTGGTGATCTTGGCTATGTTTGTCGTGACAGTGAAGCCGAGTCTGCTTGTTATGATATGTCGTGACGGTGTAGGTGAGCCGTTGTCGCTTTCAGTTGATACTCGGTGGTGCGGTGTCGGGTTTGTCGATGACATGGGTGTGTTGGCGGAGCGGAGTTGAAGTCAACATGACTCCCGATGTTTAAGTTATACAGAAGAAACATTACACATGAACTCCACCAACGCCCAACGCAAACTTGTAAGCACGTTCGAGTTCGACACCAACACTGCAGCAAGCAAGATCAAGAACCACCCTTGAGCAGGCCTCCATCTGGCTCTGAGCAATGCGTACCAAAAACCATATTCAGCCTGCCGCCGTCCTCTTTGCCTAGGCGGACTTCCCATTCATGGTATGATTTGGTTTGATAGCTTGTCAAGAAGCATGGCACACGGCATGTGGGGGCACCTAGCCTGTAAGTTTAATGCAGCATCCTGCAGCAGAAATCTCCCATTTCTGAATCTCAGAAACGAGTGGCAGAAACAAAACGAATGATCCACCCATCCGTCCTGACGAGCAAGTTGCCAGGCAACAGTGCCAAGACAAGCAACTCGGACTCGCACTGGTTGCATTTTCTATTCGCCTTGCGGGTAGAGCCTCTGTCACTGTTGTATGGTCCCCTGCCTCTGTTGTGGTTCCTTCGCTCTGGTTCGGTTCTCCCTGTGCAAATGACCGTCGCCTCTCTGTGGCTTGCACCGGAGGATAGCGCCGCGTGGGGGGGTGTGGGTGAGGGCAGGGAGGGGGCAGGAGCCGCTGGACGGGAGGCGGTATGACCGTATGTATGATACACATACAGTGAATAAATAAATGAGTGAATGAGGGTGGGAATGAACGGTATGTATGTATGTATCTAGGTATTCATGGGGGCTGGCTCGATGCATGCAGGCAAAAAAACAGACTGCACGCCGAAAATTGCTCCGTTACACTGCAACAGCAAAGCACCAGAAACACTGGACACCTGGAAACTTCTCCAACGGTATAGAGCGGTGGGCAACGGATCCAAATCAAATCTCTTGGGCTGGGTTCGCACCGCAAACAGAACACAAGCAACAAACTGCAGAGAGATTCGTAGCTACGCTTTACATGCTGCCTCGCGGCTCAGGGTGTAAGACCCTGGCCACAAGGCTGGAACATGCTGTGCCGAGCAAGGGCCCAAGGGGCGCGCTGGTCGCAGGGTTCTCCTGCGATCGACGCACACCTTCACAAGTCTGCTAGCTGGTCTCCGCACCAAGATTTCGGGCTCAGCGTTTTGTGTTCTGAGTGCCGATTTGAGTTGCAAGGCGTTCTAATCCGTACTTGTGTCTGCTGCTTCTGCGTCGGAATCTTCACTTCTAGTCCAAAGGAGTCATGCCCTTGTTGCACGCATACCGGCACAAAGGAGCTCGGTGGCCTGTGTCTCCATGGCATCAGTGCCGTGAGACGCTCTCTGTTGCTTGGCTCGCTGTGCAGGTCACTACATTACATCCAGACGACTTGCGAAAGGACTACCCAGGATGACACTAACATCTACAATCTGTGGTTTGCAAGAGCCAGCACTCCTGTCAAATGATGCCTTGTTGTGCTGCGGCTGTCCATCTCCATCCGGCACATTGGATGCCCGCGAAGGGTTTCTGCGGGTCCGAAGCCACGAGGTAGACAATCGCTTTCAAGCACGGCATGGGAAAAGCAGATCAGTATGGCCTGGAGTCACTCACTTCCGTGCTATGCAAGCAAAGTAATCCGCTCGACCCATTTCAAGCTCAAAAGGACAAAACCAGACTTGCCTTGTGTCAAGTGTTCAGCCTGGAGAATATCAGCGCCAAACCTTCTGTGCCATCCGGACTGGGCTGGCAAGGCGAGACCAGCAAAGCGCCAGAATCCGCAGCTGCTGGTGTCACCGTAGATGTGCACTCTAAGCTCTGCCGCACACGGAAAAACGGACAGAGACTTATATACATCTTATCGACGCTCTGATAATGCAAGCAAATTGACCCCTTTATGTCAAAACCGATATCTGATAGGCAAACACAACCTCGTCACTCGTCGTACGCGAGTGTCGCGCACCCTATACTGGCAAGTTATCATCCACAACACAGCACGCACAAAAACAAGGTAGTGGGTGTGTGTGGGCCAAAGACTGTCGATCACTGGGAATGGCCGATGCAAGTCGTTGAGGATGCACTACTCCCACCGATTTGAGTATTTGGGATCGGCCCTTCCCTTTGCATAAACTTTCTTCGTACGCACCCGGCCACTGATCCCTCGTTTCATGGAAGCTGCATTGGACTTTAGGTACTGGGATTAGTCGGATCAGTCGCGGGAAGAGCGCGTGGTACCTTCTCATGGAGATGGCAGGAAAGAGAGAAAGAACTCTCTCATGGAGTTTTCACACCCCCCTCCTTTTCCAGGCCGGTGTGCATGCCCCCGGCTGCCGTTATGGCAAAGACTGCCGGTTCAAACATGGCCTGAACTTCACTTAGCAACTTAACCACATAGCCGCCAAAATATGCCGACTTTTACCTTCTGCCAAAAACAAAGCCAAGCCATGTCTGAACCCTCCAACTATCAGACGACTGTTGCTTCGCAAAGGCCGTTAGTTCACAGGCTAATGATTGTGCCAGTTCGGACCGCCCTCCGAATCTCATCAGAATCAACATCAGATGCCACCTTCACACTCGCTGGGTCTGTCTTGCCAACTGCAAGTTTCCAAATGCCAGCCGCACTGCAGTGTCCATGTTTCTTCTTCCCAGCATGGTTGGGCCAATATGTAGAGAGTAAACTGTACATGCAAACAGTTTTCCTGTCGCTGGATGTTTCCGGCGCAGCCACTAAGCCATTGTGCAAGCTCCCTCACACAAGGCATTCGCACTGGCGGAGAGCATACACACTTCCGAACAGCATAAGACTGCCGGCAACGAATTCGCGACCACTCTATCTCTCACTCGCGATGAAGGATCGTTTGAAGTCACAGTCGGTACGCTTGCATGTCTCTTGTGGAGGTTGAAGACTCTTCGGTCACGGGCAGCAAGGAGCTCAAGATGTTGGCACTCGAAGTTGTCTGGGTCGCCCAGTCGCGGAAAGGTTGTCTGAGGAACTTGTCAAGCATCATCAAGATTGCGTCCAGCTGCTGATGCCGCCGGGCAACACCACTCAAGTTCCGACGAAGGACTTGAGGTAGTGGGTGCAAAAGAAAGAACCGTGGACAACCCCTGCCCCGAACAAGCTTTGCAGTTCCGTCGATCCGGATACACCTCTTGAAAGCTCTGCCGCCACCGCAAAAGCTGTCGAATCATTTTGGGCGATCGCAATCGCCGTTGTGCATCCTGACACTCGACTATATTCCTGCGCCTGATCGGACCGCACAATCTAGCTCTCTGATCCTACGACGAGTGAGACGATTGCTTGAGCCCAAACAATACCGTTTCTTCCGGTCGTTCTTTTGTATGCTTCTGTTCTCGTGTTTCCGTGTCTCTATTTCTGCGAACCCTCTGTGCGCCTCCCAAATCGCTTGCCTGCCGGACCGGTCCGGAGATGCCGCACTGGCTCTCGAGCCAAGTGCCTCTGGCCTTCCGAGCACTGTCCGCTGATGGGCATGTTCAGCCCATCGAACTTCAGCTCATTCCCTCCTTTTACCCAGAGAAGCGGCTCAAACACTGAGTCGCATACTGAGACAACAGTCCAGGGTTGAACGGCACCAACATGGGCCTCAGAGTGGAAGTCATAGCTCCTTTGCATGAGTGGGACGATGCGACTCTTTTGCATTGCCTTCGCTTGAGCATCTTCTCGTAGCATTCTTGCAGCAAATCTGCTATGACCTGCACCCATGCAAACATTTAGCGAGGATTTCTGCAAGAGGAAGACAGCAATTAGCCTGAAAGTGAGTCTGCTCCGGATCCTCAAACACAACCTGACTTGAGCGTTTTGAGGGCCACCTTACTCGTCTTGCGAAGCTTACGCCATCCGGGGGCCCGGCACGAATGGGAGTTTTCATTGTGGTCTGCCGACCGGCCTGAGCCCCGAGTAGCATCGGCGCCATAACCCGCCCCAATACTTGTGTGATGGCATTACTGTAGGCTGCGCACCCACTGGACCGCGTTCTCGTGCGACTTCGGCAGGTCACATAGAATAATCTTAGCACCGTGGAGCGGATACATTTCAAGCAGCAGCTGCCAGGTGTCAGTGTAACGAACAGAAAAAACAGGCAACCGTTGTCCACTTGCATCCATCTTGATTATTGGCACTCGCAACCCTCTGGGTGAGAGACCACCATCTCAGGCCACGAATCTTCTTGCTGACCTGAGTAAAGGGCCACTAGCTGCTGGATCAGATCTTCTGCCGATGCAGTGAACCGGGTGCAAGTTGGTAGGCTGAACCCATGAAGGGACGCAAAGAAAGGTTTGGTAAACTGGTCCATGCTTCAGAACTGCCGCTGCCAGCAGAAATGCGATGCTTGCAGCCTCTTGCAGCTAGTTGCCGTCCGAAACTGGAAGCTCCCAAAACAGTAGAACAAGCCGAAGACACTTCCAAGTCTTGTTGAACTGCAGTTCCATGCGAAACGAAAGTAGCCAGGGTGCTCTCCCCGACTGCATGAATGCACGGCTTTGCCTTGCAAATGTGCTGCTTTGCTCTGAGATCAATTACAAGTAACAACGGGGCCTCTCTCCAATCTGTGATCAGCACATGGAACTTGTTGTTAGTTCGCCTCAGCTAACTGGTATGTTACGAGCGACCGAATGTACACGATGACGCGTGTGGCCTCTGGCTGATTTAAATTTCGAGGCTGGAACTTCATCCATGCTTCATACTTGACTGCCTTCCGCGCCACGTCTCTGTTTTTGCTCAAGGGAGGCATTCCCAACAGCGTGCGCCTTCTTCATGCAGAGTATACCGGCACTTAGCTTCATGGCCTCGCACTTCAAGCCATCCACCGGCTGCTTGGCAGGCCGTCTCCGTGCTGAGTCTTGGGCAACATCTGTGAGGTGAGCACGGAGCCCAAGCCGCTCTGGCTTGTAACAGCGCCTTGTCCGTTGTGGTCAGCCAGGTATACAACACAAAGGCAGTATGGTGCTAGCGGCACCACGTACCGACACGATCCGCAAAACTGGTCTGTGTGTCAATGCAATCTGATTCCGAGCTGAAGAAAAGCCAGATTGCACCGTGGAGTGCAACAATGTACCAAGCAGCGAAACCAACAAGGATGCACGGTTCTCTGCGCGATCGTCCATTTGGGCCAAAAAGCATAGCATGTGTCCGTAACCATGCTTTGGGCTCTCAATTGTGCTACACTTCACATTAACACGTACAAAAGTATCTAAGAAACCAAGAAGCTTAACGCCCTGCCCCGACGGCTTTGTGCTGTGCATTCGCTTCGGCGCAGGTACGGTCTCAGGCAAACCACCTTGCCTTTAATTCCAGAGTGTTCGCAATCCAAAAATCTTGGCTTCGAGCACGTTCGTTCAAACACCCACCCTTCGCCAGGCTTAACTGTGGGTTTGTCTGGGGCCGTTTTCGCATGGACAAATACCGTACACAAAAAGACTTTAGTCAAGCAAAATGCGCCCGGTGAAGCATTCAATACATTTCTACCACTAAACTTAGCAGCCGAAGCAACCTAGCCAACACTGAAATGCAATCCTCTTTCCCATTTTTCGGGATGTAGTGCTGGTCTTTTTGTTGTCTGCGCCTTCCAATCGAGTGTCCTGGGCACATCCTGATGCCATGTTTCGGACCTGTGCGATTAGCGAAGTCCCTCACGCGCTGTTTCCATCATCTTCGCGCGCTCGTTTCGATTCCCGCAGTGATCAGTATGATGTCGAATGTGCTCTGCCTGAATTCGTGCTGGCCGTGCGTCGTGCGATGCCCCGGCTGGGATGGCACAACCGGTTTCTTTCCGTTTCATACGTTTCACCACGGCTTGCTTCACTCTTTCCTCCACCTGGCAGCCGGAGTGCTGAGCCGAATGGCCGCCGCCGGAGCCGACGAAGAAAACCAGCGAGCAGAACGACTACAGTGACAACAGGAACGATGTGTTCAATGGGGCACGAGGCGCAAGGTCAGCAAAAAGGTAGTTGCATGCAACAATGTCCGAACCAACTTTTGCAAGCTGGCAAGGCAACATATGTATACCTAAATATCAATATACATTAATATAAATGAATATAAATTCAAAAAAAGTAAATAAAAATATATATATATATATACATATGTATATGTGCATGTATACATACAAAACACGGTAGACACAGATACATTTCAGCGTAGTTCAATCAGAAGTTTGCCGAGTGCTCACGATTGGCCGTTTCTCTTCGCTCGAGCACTGGGTCTCGATTCTGTATTTGCATTGAAAATCCTTTAAATTGGTCACGACTGATCACGCAGATCAGATCCGGTTAGCCTGATCGCACGAATCAAAGGACTAAAACGTTCTGACCGCGAAAACGCCTGTCACACGTGCAGCCTCGAGTACTTAAAGCAAGTCCTAAGACGCGGATGACTCCACGGGAGATCCGTGTCCTGCGGCGGGCGGGGAAAAGAAATCTGCCGGTCTGCCAGCTCGGCCCTAGCTTCCCGGCTTAAGCCAAGATGTCGCAAGCCAATATATAGCTCAGCTCTGAAATGATACATGCACACCCTAGCCTGCCAAGCTCGATGCATGGACACATTTCAGTGTGGCTTAAATCAGAAGTTCGCAAAGCGCCCGCCGTTGGCTTTCGGGTCACTACGGAACCGCAGGTCACCAAACAAATCAGGTCCGGTTAGCCTGTTCACACCGATCAGGGACCAAAACGTTCCCAAAGCACCCCGTCCCGATGCACCTCACCAGGGAAACTCAAAAACCTTCACAACCGCCTCCAGCAGCAAGGCCCAGAACGCAACAGCGAAGTGCTCTGATAAGGTGGAAAAGGAGTTTCGGCGGTGCCACGGACCATCGCTTCCCAGCCGACTGATAGCATCGCCCCGATTAGGTAGACTTTGTTAGGAACCCATTCCCAGTAAACCTGGGTCTGATTTTGACAGACACACATGGATCAGCTGAGACAACGGGGGTTCTCCGAGCGGCCTCTGATTCGAGACATCAGGGCGGCCGTGTTGTCTATACACCAGCTCCTCGGCGCTCAAAAGTGAGCCGGTCGGGCGACCAGTGCGCTGGGGATCGGCTGCGCATATTCTTTTCGCTTGGCCCGAAGGTAACCAAGGCCTGCCAGTCCTCAAGCCAGCACTTGGACTAGCAGGGAAATGGAACCCGCCTCGATGGGGCATGGCAAAGGCGTGCCGCACCCAGCCATGTGGACGGAGAGCTCTGCAAAAGTCAAAAGAAAACCCCAGACTCTAGACTGCTCTATCTTTGTCGAAGCAATCGCCGGCGCGCCCCAGCCCAAACAGCTTCCACTTCGATTGGCGAGCTGTGCTCTCTGCTTGGGTGCTTGCGCACGACGACCTTTAGCGGCCACACGAACAAGGAAGCTAGAGGGCTCTTTTTCCGGCTTGTGGGCTCATCCCGATGGAGAGCCGACGTCATCGACCGGAAAGGGGTGGCGTGTTGTTGTGACCGTACCCTACTCCTCTGCCACGAGCGTGCCAGCTTGAGCCCTTACATCAACATCGTCCACACTTTGGCCGGCAATGTGCTCTCAGGATGTGGGGCAACAGGAAGGGGCTTCTGTCTGTCAGTGTTGTGCTCCGTGCTGGTGACGCCAGACTTGCCAGCCACAGGCTAAGTGTCCGAGGCAGGGCTGGCCCGTTTTACCATGCCGGTGCCCTCGACGAGTTCTCGGCGAGTTCTCTAGCTAACATGGCGCAGGAATATGGCTTCACTGAGGACCGCGACTTCGGCCCTGTCCATCAGCGTTCACAAGGCATGCTTACACCACGGGCCAACCTCCACTGCCCGACAAGCCACGCTGGCATGTGGAGTCTCGCCCAGGATCATGCAAAGCAGGGGGGTGCTGATCTTTGCGACTTGGGACCGTAAGGACGAATTCTCTCCCATCCGTGCCGGGGCCTCAAGCCGCTCCATGTAGCGGCGGAAATCCGGCAGGCTCTCTGCCGAAGGGTGTCCTCAACATCAGGTGGGGTCACATCCATGCCCTCGAAAAGAAATCGACCGGTCTGCCATTGGCTCTAGCTTCCCGGCTTAAGCCAGAATGCCACAGGCCGATATATACAGACTCAAGTCTTGAAGTCATACATGCACACCCTAGCCTGCCAAGGTCGATGCATGCACATACATACACATGTTACACATGTTTATATGTATCCATATTTTGCACATGTGCGTTTCCATATGTGTGCAGACAGCAAAGTAGAGGTAGCAAGACGTAAGCCCTGGACATACGAAGGAGAAGTACAATTGTTAAACAGATCTGAAAGTATTAAACAGATCTGACAAGGCATGAAACATGCTGCTTGCAACCACTGCATTTTGACTGCCAGGCATCTCCCACCGAAGCACAAAGCTGCCGACGGCTTGCACTCTAGGTTTGGCACTCGTGGCACCAAATCAACAGCCAGCTGGCCCTGCCAGCTCGCGAATTGAAGCTTCAAGCACGATGCAGCAACTGCGCGGAAATTTGCTTCAGAAGGTGCATGTTCCTGAACAGCACTCGACAATGGCGAGTAGAGGGTGATAGCCAGAGGGCCACACAGCAACCATCCTACCATGAAGCTCCTGCGTACCTGTTCAACTTGAAAGAACTCAGAGGTCAAGAGAATCATCGTGTTCGGAACTGACTGACGCTGGCTTCCTGGTTCCTCTGATTTCTGTAACAGCTTGGCCTGGTTAAGACAAACAGCACGTTTCCATGGATCAACGGTTGAAAATGCAGGCTTCTTCTTGTTTTCTCAGCCATCTTCAGCTGCTCACCTGATAGCACACTTGTAGTCGTAGCCTCGTGGGCACGGGCTTCTGCCTGGTCTTCGTGTCGAGACTGGTCTCGGGTGGGAGTCCTCATCTTCAATGGCATGCATGCTGCTTGTGGTGGACCTGGCACATATTTCCCGGCTTTTAACACCTTCCAAACCAAAGCTTCAAGTACAAGTCCACACTATGACGCAGAGCCAGACGACAACAAAGTCAATCTTTGTGGCACAAGTAACAAAAGCAAGCAAGGGAGACTGGGGTGAAACGAGATTTGAGGACATCAGAACATTTACTAACCGTGCGACTACGAGGTGTCGCGTTTGAGTGAATGAATTGCGAATAAGCCTTGAATAAGGGACACCAAAACAAACCTTGCCTGAGTGAGAACGTAAGGCAACGAAAGCGGAAAGCGTTGACTACAGTGCACACTGCAGCTCAAGACAGCCGCACGTGTTGGATGGTCGGTCGAAGTGTTCTGTGGAAACTCGTTGCCCTTTCGCAAGACTGTGCTCACACGTTTATGCCACTGAAGCACTCACTGGCACTCTGTCGCTTGGGACACACTTGCATCCGGACGCGCCTGACACGAGCACTGGCAGATGCGGCCTGCTCCTCATCCTCATCACCTCGGAGTTGCGGCGACCAGCCACGAATTGCACTGTGTTGCACTGCACTGTGCAGCACAGCCCGTCTGGGTCGCGTGCAGTCAGCTGCAGGTCCTACTTCTTCAGCGGTCGATCGACCTCGCACCCGGCCGGGACAAGCATACACATGGGCTCTCCAACCCCATCACCAAAACACTGTACTCCTGATGCGAGACAAGTTCGGAAAAAAAACACATTGGAAGCATGACCTGGAACTCGAGATCAAAGCGCGGGCAGTTGTCAACATCATACTTCCCTTGCTGAACCGTTCGTTCGAAAGAAAGTGCCCAGCTCAGGGTCTTATGCGTTGTGCATCGTTGTGCGGTGCGCCCTGAATACCACGCGACACCTCGCAAGGTATGCTGCTCCTTGTTTCGTTCCTACGCTGCTTTAAGCTCGACTTGCTCACTACACCACATGTGGCTCTTGCCATGTTCATGAGGCAGAAGCTCAGCCAGGTCTAGAGAGGCTATTTTTAAGCTATCACCAGCAAAACCTGGTTCACGGAGGCGTGCATATTTTGTAATTTGCCAAGAAGTGGAATAGTCCTCCTGTTTTTCCACAGCAAGTTCGCCAATATGTGCCAATGTCTATGGAAGTAACGACGCCAAACAACATCCAGGCTGTCTGAAGCATTGCTAAATCCCGAACCATCCCTCAACAGCCGAATAAGGACTCGGCCCGACTGAAGTGCTACTGCTGATGGCGACAACTTCGGCGAGGGCGACTCCTCACCTGTCGCGTCAGTTTGGTGGGAGCTGGCGAAAGTTAGGCAATGCGTTTGTTGGGCGTGAGACATTGTCAATAAGCTGTCAGCTCCGGTCTCCCGAACTTCCTGAGCCTACGAAAACTGTCACTCTCCAAAAACTCATAGAATCAAGCAGAGGCACTTGCAACAATACCTCGGAGGACTTCCAAAGCCTTGAAGGATATTGAATGGCCTGACTGGCAGCAATCAGGCCAATGTTCGCTTGCATCTCCGAGTTCATCAAGCTGAGGCCAACTGCCACCACTGGAGCTCGTGGCCTGATGGGTGCGAGTGCTTATCACGCCATCATGGAAGACATGAGAATGCGGCAACAATACATCTCATGGACGGCCTGTTCCCAACTGTTGCCGGCAGATCCTGAACCACCAGATCCTGAACCCGATCCGGATCCGTCGCTGACCTTAGTACACGGTATGACAACCTTACAATGTTCCGGTGGGCGAATTCGTCCCACTGGGCAGAGGAATTCATTCCTATATGCTGCAGATCATCAACTCACAGTGCGGGGGTGTACTAAGATGCTTTTTAGATGCTTTAGAGGACCCGATGCCCACACACGGTGAGATCGGACCATTTGCTTGCTTCTGGCAATTGTCGGAACCCTTGCAAAGACATTGCAGCCAAAAACAACGTCGACTCCATGGCAATCACTATCGCAGTGGTCAGGCGGAGTGCGAACAGGGAGCTCGAACAATCGGAGGCTGCCAAAGGCATTGGAGGAGCTGCGACATAAGGAAAGGCTTGAAAAGACAGGGAGTGCAGAGCCTGAGATAGCCTCGCTGTTTCGAGGCTCCGAGGCTCCGACCCTAGCTCTCACTGCGGCTCCCTGCAGCGCTTCGTAACTTCGCTGGGGACCATCTTCCATTATCTTCCATCCTTACGGTCCTTACGGTGCATGGTGCATGGCTCGCGGCCTTCTCCGCCCTTTCGGTTCCCAGGGCCGTCTGGGTCACGTCTGGTACAGCTCCAGGCTCCTTGGCACATAGAAGCGACACGAAGCGTGGGCCCTGGGCTGAGAGATGGTTTGCCCTTAAGATTTGCTGGAAGGCACCAAGTCACAACGAAGGGACTGCGGTACGCTGAGACGCTTCACGAGAACTGTACGGAGGCATGGGGTTATCAGGAAGGGCGGGTTGACCAGGTTGAAGTTGCGGCCGAGATTCTGTTCTTCCGAATCGCATGGTTATCCCTTGGAGGCCAACGATTCGGTGACACAGCAAGATAGGCACAAGAGCAAAGCCATCGAAGTGCCGAGTGCCCACGCCAATGAAACACGTGGATGAGATGGTTCCTGTGACAAGAATCCGGGTGAAGCTTGCGTCAAGCAGAACATTGCTTGCTCAAGAAGGACCGTGCGAAGTAGCTGCTAGCACATCTCGCACGCTATCCACGGCTGAGAGCAGACATATTGAATTTTGCAGCAGCGTGGCGCCTGTGCTATCTTTCGGCCTCCCGATCGTGCCGAGGGGCTTCCGTACTTGAAGTAACGTCAAAATGCAATATTCTTTACCACCAAAGATTAACGTGACTAAAAGGTCCTCAAAAGCAGAGTTTCAACAGCCTCTTAGGCAATGCTCTCTGCTGTTTGAGCAGGAAGCGAGCAGACAGTGCAGCTCTGGGCCTTCAGCCGTGAAGTGAAGCAGAAAGTTTCGAAACTGTGAAAACCTCGCGCTGGGCGGGCCATGGGCCCCACTTCGCTTCTTTTGGTCTCATGCGCTTCGCTTCTTTGGTGTTCTTGGCCCCGGGAGGCCATGGAAGCGACACAATCCAGTCAGACCTGGTCAGACCTGTGTGCGCAGCTTGCTGTCTTTGAATACACTACACCAGGTCCAGACCACTTTTTCTCCTAAGATGACTGGAGGGATTCGGATCACGCCGCCTGTAGCGACTGTCGAGTTGCACAAAAGTGTGATCACACAACCTCCTCCCAGAGTCGGTACAGAACAGACTTGACACCATGTTTTTGCTGCTCTTTCGAAATTCAGGCAACGCTCTCCATGTCTGCTATTTACAGAGAACCTGCTCTCACTTGATTGTCAGGGGCTTGTTGTACCTTGACGTTCTGGCGTAACCTCAGCCATGTCGACTTCACAACACCCTTGTCCCATCGAGATCGCTCCGAGGCATCAGCTAGGATTCGGGTGCACGTGCTCAAGGCAAATCCTGGCAAGACTGTCCAGAAGCAGAATGCTCTGCAAGATGACAGTATACAGCGAAGCGATTTCTGCCTGTTGTCCAGCCCGGACTCTGAATCCAGCGGGTCGTCATCTTTCAGATGCTGCCGCCCCGCCCTGCGCATAAGATATTAGGCCATTAGGCGGTTTACCAAAGAGCTCCCACTCCCACTCCCAGTGCATCCAGCCTCTGCCCAGTCCGGACCAACCTTAACGACAAATGGATCTGGATAGGGGCTGACTTGCAGGCTGTGGCATGCCTCCAGGTCTTGAACTCGTTCTCCGGCACTCCAAGTCGCTCCTTTCTCTAGGCTTTGTGGCTGTTCGGCGTGATATGCTACCTGCACCCCCGGCGTCCTTACATCGATTCTTGAAGGTGCCTGCTTTCTCGCCAGGTGCCTGAGCAGAGCAGATAACCCAACAAACCTGGGATGGTGATGGACCGCAGAGACAAAGTAGGTTGTACTGGGACTGAGGTGACAGCGGCCGGAAGGAACAAAGGTTGACCAAAAGCCTCTCAACAGCACATGGGCACAATGATCAATGAACAGCGTCTCGGCAGCAGGGAGGGAGAGGCACTGGGGCTTTGGAGAAGCCACTGGTGAGCGTTAAGCTTTGTTCTCTCAAAAACTCCTCATAACATGTCTCTTTCTTGGGCGTCTCTTGCTTTAGGCACACAGAAGCGCGTGAAAAGTCGCAGGTCTGAGCTTAGGGCGCTGTCAGGTGACGTCCCAAGCTGCTTAATCACATTTTGAATATTTTGCTTCAGTTTCTGAGAGTTCCGTACTACGGCAGGCTAACAGGACGCCGGGCAGGTGGGCAACTACGTCAGTGAGGAATCTGGTTCCAGCTTGTGACGGGGGCTAGCGCGACATGGCACGGCGAGGCTCTGGCAATTGCCACAAGCGAAGCCGGAGCAGCATCTCGAACTGTTCTTCATAAGGGCTTCTCTGGACGAAGTCTGTTGCCTGTTGGCTTGAACGGTCACAGTGGTACACCTCAATGAGTCTGTCGTCCTGCCAGAGCGCGACATCTCCAAGCAGACGCTGGAGATGCCAATTGACACATGGATGATGTGCATGATGCAAGTCCGGCGACATCGTGGCCGTGTCAGGATCTGCCTGATTTGCAAAAGCCGTGCGCGGAATTTTGAGCAGATTAGCCCGTCGCGTCCGAAGCACGGCTGCCTCGATGCGCACTGCGTGGTAAAGCACGTTGTACTTTCCGTAGCAATGAAGACTGCGCAGAGGTTCTGTGGGCCTCAACAGGGTGCCGAGTCCCAAGAAACCGGCTAAGCTCCGCCAGGCTCTCCTCCAGAGAGTTGCCATGCCGTCGATGACCTCCATTGCACGTAGCGGACCAGAAATCTTCCAGTCCTTAGCGGCGCTGCACGCTGCGCCGTCGCTTCACTGACTAGACGGAGTCGAGGGCTCGACAGGCTCGATGTGGGGCTCGGCTGCTTTTAGCAAGTCCTGTCACTTTTCACTTCGCAAGTGTTGCATACGCCGCATACGCCGCACCTCCACTGTGCCACTGCCAGGGTTCACATAACAAATCGCGCTGCCAACCTGCGATCCGGACACTAAGAGATTTACAATATCTCATCAAGAGCGGATGCAGCGATCTTTTGCACCTCTCGGACCGCAGAGTCGAAAAACCGCACGCCGAAGGCCCACAAGTTGGAATCTAAACCATCAGCTCCTGTCAGCAGTGGTTACTTCGCCCTGCGAAACACTGTGACGCGACAATACGTGACAAGGAGAGCTTGTGCTTTTGAGAGTTAGATTGGACTGCAGCACCACGTTCAAAGGTCAAGTCGCCTGCGCGATACGGCATCTCGACCGCATGGAGGTTCAGCGGTTTCTTGCCTGGCAGTGAAACGAAAGCCGGGATGTCCGAAAGCTGATTTGCATCGATTTTGCAATGCCACTTAGTGCAGCATCTCCTTGCAGCAACACGGTGCCTCCTGCTGGTGACACATATGGAGCATACCGCTGAATGTCCTTCACGATGTAAGCGGATGAACATGAGTTCCCATGTGATCGCATACTGTCGCATCGAGACACCCGGCATTGAAGGCCTTCAGCGTGGATCGAGCATGTATGCTCGTGCTAATCGGCTCCTTGCACATCAGGACTCAAAGACACAGCATCGTGTGATTACGCTCGCTGTACCGAATACTTCGCTGCCTGCCGAAGTGCAGCCCGACTGGACGGTGTTGCTGATATCTGTGTGGGGGTATACTCCAAGTGCTGCCCGCCGTCTCCATCTCTTCTGGGTGCCTCTGCCTCCTTCTGCCATGAATTCCCATCATAATTTCAGGGTTGCAGGTAGATGCCACCGCATCCAAGCTGACAATTGCTCGAGGACCGCTGAATCGCAGGGTCGTGATCTTTGACTGCTTGTGATTCTGTGATACTTTCTCACTTCTGCTTCTCCAAGGGCCAGTTCTCTCTTTTGGCCGAGTTTTTTCGCCAACACGTGAAAGATCCTGAAAGTGTCCCTCCCGTCAACCGCACATCCCTCCCTCCCTCGATCCTCTCCATTCGATGGCGAGGACTGGAAAAGCCTGCGACAGGGGCTCTCACAGTCACTCGAAGATACAGGACCAGGGGGAGCGAACCACAAGAAGGTCTCATGGTCCGGGGAAGAAGTCGACGCTGGCGTCCTGTGGACGCGAAACGCGAGTACTGCCACAAAGCTCGGATTCGAGCATAGTGCTCGTCTTGAATGTCGATTCCGGGCCCCCGGACATGACTGACTTCAGGTCAAAGGCTTGTGCAATGATTCCTTGCAAGATGATCACATCCGTCACGAGGTTTGCAGGTGGAAACTCAGTGGAAACAGCAAACCTCTGTCAGGCCTGTCACGTGGCTTTGGGTCCATCGCAGATCCATTTGGAGCTCCTGTGTCCAGAGCATCGCAGTGCTGCTTAGAAACGGAAAGCTGCAGCTTAGAATCTCCTTGGTCACGGCAGTCGCGAAGCTCGCTGGACTTTTGGAAAGAGCGATGTCCTGCAATTCCCACAGTACCCCGACCCCGCCTGAATGGGCCCGACGTGCTTCAAGCCTCTGGCTTCTCCTCCCGGACTCCCTCCTGAACCTGGCTTCGCAAAGACGCGGTATCTAGAGGCTCAGGACGAAGCTTCTTTGCAGCCTGCGCCGTTGCAGGCCTTGCTACAGCAAGAATTCCCAGCAGAAGGCTTTAAGTTGGCTGCCGACTGCCGAGCTCTGTGCCGATATGCCCCCCAATGGCCGTTCATGACGACGCCATCGATGCAAAGAGGCTGAAAGAGTACAGGAATGAAAACAAAACGCAAATTATCAAAACCTGCCACATGATGGTGCGTGGGGAAATGTACGTACTAGCCTGCTTGCGATCGACCAGCGTCACTTGCACTTCAATGGAGTTCAGCTGGTGTTCCTGCCAGATTCATTGTCATGATCACAAGATGGAGGAGGCTTGATGGAATACAAATGCACAGAACAGTGCTCAACATCGGCCAAATTGCAAGCAAATCAAAGACGTTGTTGACCGGGTACGTGGGCGCCACCTGCGACATACATCCGTCGTGTCAGTCAAAGCAGCTTGTGGCTCTGACCTGCCCTGGCTGCAATGGAC
Organism: Symbiodinium sp. clade A Y106; assembly: GCA_003297005.1. NCBI lineage: Eukaryota > Dinophyceae > Suessiales > Symbiodiniaceae > Symbiodinium > Symbiodinium sp. clade A. Next base: position 37,124 of record BGNK01003695.1, on the reverse strand, counting down.
TTTCCTGCAGGCAGATCGCCAACTCACGGTCAGCTACCAGCGCAACTGTGACACTCGGACTTCTGTATGAGATTGCGACAAGGGGCTTGTTTCTCTTCCTTCGTGTCTAGATGTGAAAGCACCAACGTGGGACGGGTGTGGATGAATGAAACCTCATGCGCTTCAGCGAGAGTGAGTTTGAGCGCTCCACGTAGTAAGATGACAATAGAAAAGAGTCATGCCAACGAAGCACAGAGCGGCTGTGCGCTTGAATGGTCGCAGGCACCCTCTTCAGCGATTCGGCGACCAACTTTCAATCATTGGCACCGCAGTACACATAGCATTGCATTCCAAAGAACATGTTGAGATCTGCAGTGTACTTGAATATTTGAGGAAGCAAAACCCATCCCGCCCACTATGACGCTCGTTTGCATGTCTTTGCTGAAGTGCGGTCAGTAGGTGCAACCTGACACACTTGACACGTCTAGTCACACAACCATCCCCACATGAAAGGTGTTTGCGGGTTTTGGAGGGCGAACAAATCGAAAACTGGCTGATGCTGCAAACAGCTAGCCCAGCCCAACAAGCAGTCATGACCAATCGACACAAAACTGGCCCACAAGACTCTCTAAGACTCCAAACATGCAAACATCGCTGCTGCCATGAACACACGACACTCAATCAACCATGAAGCAAATATGCCCATATCTCACTCGGCAACATGCATGCGAGATCAGCCGAGCCCGAACCGTGGGCTTGTTGCCACTGCGATCTGTCGGTTGAGAACACCACAAGCATTTGAAATTGAGATGCTGAAAACACCGGCAAAGAGAGTGAACTGGTGATGTGATGATCCCTTAGTCAGGTCCACCGGACCTCCTTCCAGGCGAGGTGGCAGAATTTCATCTTAATGTCTGCGGGGAGAGCTTTGCACTAGAACCACCCATCGTCTAGCGAAGGTTCAGTTTAGGGTATGAAGCTTGCCGCCGGACACAAGTGGCGCTGACGTTGGCACAACACACTTAGTCACCGACATCGTCGAAGTAGCCAGCGTAGCCGGTGCAGGCGAATGTGGGCGCACCAGTGGCGAGGTTGACGAAAGGCGAATCACCACCGGAAGCCACGACGACAGCCAGTCGATCGCTGGAGCTTGTTCGACGAGCACTGCGTGTTCTACTGTGCAGTCTGCCCGCCTGCCGCCTGTCCTCCTCCTCCTCCTCCTCCACCTCGTTCCTCCTCCTCCTCATCATCGTCATCAGCACCATCATCATCGCCACCATCATCATCATCACATTACCATAATATACCATAATCATGACTTCTGCCTCATATTATTCATCATCTTCATCCTCATCATCCATCATCTTTATCATCATATTTTTCTTCACCTTAATCTTCATCGTCCGGGTTGCTTCAGTAGATTCTCAATCATCATCATCATCATTATCTTCATCATCCGGGTTGCTTCAGTAGGTTAGGTTCTCCATTCCCTATGTAAACCCTGTTTCGTGTGACAGGCGTGGTACTTGCGGTATGTTCGCCAGTGTTACTTTCAATCTACTACTTCCCGCCTAAGAGCCCGCATAGTGTATCCTGAAGCACAGAATGTCATCAACCCCTGCCCCAAACCCCTCCACCACCCCGCCCGTAAGAAGCAGCAAAAAGAAGGTGCAGTTATCCCCCCATGTGCTTCATCACCATCATCATCATCACCACCGTCACCATCACCATCATCATAATCATCGCCACCTCCATCCTTGTCGTCATCGTGTTTTGCAGCAGCATGCCAGCAAGAGAGGTAGAAGCTGAAAAAACACCACCATCCACAAGATAACAGTGGCAATTTGAAAGAAGCTGGTGTCAACAATTTTACACAAAATGCCTCAAATACATTCATTTTGGGCGTGGCATGTGCTGCTTCCACGCCATTACAAAGCTCCGAATCACCAAAACTTCTGCGCCGGCTGGAAGTGGTGGAGTGGTCCACTTCTATGGCGGCTAGAAGCGTGCATGCCAGAAATTCCAGCGCAAACGACACATCGAAATCAGACACGCGTTGGGACACGTGCTGGTGTGTGCGTGTGTTGTTTAATCATCGCTCTTGCTGCGTTGAGGTTTCATTGAAGCCACGCGAGTTCCAAGAGCTTGCCGCTCAAGTTTCTTCAGACCCTTACGACTACTTAGTCCATGAATGATCGACGAGTAAGAGAATAAGAGCGTAAGCGATTGAGGGTGTGCATCAGATTCATTCCCAGTCAAAGTCCGTCAGCTGCACCCTTGGCCTCGCCGGCCACCTCCGGTGGTGCAGAGGGCGAAGCTTGCTGCCAGACGATGATGTCACCGCACCTCGAGACTTCAGGGCCGGAGGCATGGAGAACGAAAGCTCGGCGATTTTTTTATCCTGCGGATGTTCGCCGGGCAGATCAACGGGCTTTATCCGTGGGAGCACTGTATAGTCGCACCAGTAGCAGTAGCAGCAGTCGTAGTAGTAGTAGTAGTAGCAGTAGTAGCAGCAGCAGGAGCAGCAGCAGGAGCAGCAGCAGCAGTAGCAGAAGTAGTAGTAGAAGTAGAAGTAGCAGTAGCAGTGGCAGTGGCAGTGGCAGTAGCAGCAGGGGTAGTAGTCGTCGTCGTAGTAGTAGCAGCAGTAGAAGTAGTAGCAGTAGCAGCAGGAGACCGAGGAGGAGGAGTTTTGTATTCAGCATTCTGTCAGAGTGCTCCCATGCCACGCTTCCAAAAATCGGACGTGCTGCGCAAGCAGTTGTGGAGGAGGCAGCCGCGGATGAGCTATCAATCATGTGTTGGTTTCTGGTCATGGTCATGGTCTGCGTCTCTGCTAAAGGCAAGACTTAACTCACGCCCTGCTCCGCGAGCTTGCGTGATTTTGTGTGCAACGCAGTGGAACATGCACAGAAGTACCGGGTCTGCAACATGAACCGCTCCATCTTGGCCGACTTTTTGGCACTTCTTCTTTGTATGTCACGCCTCAGGAGGCTTGGGTTGCCTGCAGTCTGAAGGGTCTCAAGGGTGCAGTCACAGCTGGGGTTGATGCTCCGTGTATTCTTCCCAGCATTCCCATGCTGTTTCTAGCTTTGTGCCATCCTTGCAGGCCGCCCAAAGCTCCACCTGCTAGAAAGCCTCTGTGCAGTGGCCTCTCCAGCCGATTGCAATTGTGGTGGAAGTGGCGCCACCTGCGGATGCTGTGCCGAGCTGCTGCCCTTTGATACTTTGATGCTGCTGTGTCCCACCACCAGTGCCTCCTGACTGTCCAAAAAACGCTGTAACCTCTCAGTCACCCAGTTGCTCTTGACCTTGGCCGCGTAATGCAAGCACTTCATGAACCACACGTGTAGTCAGATTCTGCGGCTAGCCAAAAGATACCACGGCCGTAAGTTCCAGTGCCATGCTGATCAGAGGGTCACTCATCGGCATGTAGAAGCCTCACTGGATTGGGACTTGGCACTGGTTGCCAATGCGCTACGGATAGCCATGACAAGCGGCAGCCCAAAGTGACAAGCTTTCGTCTTTGGATGCAGAAATACTTCACCACAAGCCTCAATTTTTCATCTTCTCAATCACACCACTCTGTACTGACTGCATTCACTCCACCTGCTTCTGAATTGGGCCCTCGCATAATCACTTGTTGATCGTCCCACCTGCCATTACAAAACAGACATCCGTATATCACGGCCCTGAGACGTCTACTGAGTTTACTTGTGGCTCTGGGGCGGGGTGCCTTATCAGCTCTTCTGGCTCCGCAGACTCGTTTTGCCACCTGACAGTATGCTACATGCAAAATGTCATGCGCGATGTCTCTAGCCTTCAAGTTTTGCGTGCTTTTGCAGGCAATCCGAAAGGGTCGCCACAGTATGCATGAACATATTGTGCAAGCACCTAACAACACGTCCAACCTCAGCGGAGGTGGACCAACATTGTGGCCTCTTGCAGCCACCTGACCGGATACCGATGCTAAAAATGCATACATGTGCAGATTGGCTCTCCAAGCACCGTGCACAAAGAACGGTGATGCAGGGATCTTGCGAGTCCTCAGCCCGAATCACACTTTCCAAAACTGCCTCCCGCAAGCATCGCGAACCGGGTTTGGACTCAATAGCGACCATAGGACGGAGAGCTGGCTTCGTGCTTTGAGAGGCTCGTAATGAGGTGAGGTGACGGGCGGTATCTGCGTCCTGGACACTGCCGAGAGAAACTTGTGCTTTGCGAAAACTTCTCACGTGAACCCGCTCCTGAGGGTCTTGAAATGCGGCATGAACTCGAACCTCACCTGCAAGGCACTGAACATCACAGATATCACGTCTCCGCCACTCAGCCTGTCGTGGGTTCGACCGGAGGTGAAGAGCAAACAAAGCCAGATGATTCGCATTCACCTTCGGAAAACACGGCATGATTCAGTCCAAATCTGACAGAGACAAGCCGTTTTGTGTGCGCGTCCCGGCTCTGCCCTCTGCCTGCAGAATCTCTTCCGCATGCGAGAGCAGGTCCTGTGTCCGCAGAAGCTGCGGTCTCGGCTCGGCTTCAGCTCGGCAGCTCGTCACGCCGTCGTCCTTGACGAACTGATCCCGGTTCATTTTGAAACTCTGCCTCAGCAAAGGAGCCGGCAACCGCGGCACACAGGCAAGGCCAGAACCCGAGGGACCCCGAGGGGCGCGGACCCCGTTGGAATGCTGGTGTAGTCCCAGAAGCCGGTCATTGAACACCTGGCACCGACGACGCTACCCACACCCGAAAAGGAACATCGGTCTGAGGTCTCGACAAATCATTCTCGAAGATCAGGTTTATCCTGATTGATCTTTGGCAATCGACCATGTCCGTAGTTACCAGCTAGCAAAAGATTGCTTCCAGCAATTCCGATTGCTGACAGCCTAGCAGCTAGCTAGACCTGGTTTGAATTAAAGTGTTGATAGCTCCTCTAACCGCCAAGATGGTGGCGAATAAAACGTGCTGCAACTTCATGCTTGCAGAGTTCAGATTAAGCGCGACCTTTGAAACACGTGTTGAAAGCAACCCCACCTGAAATAGAACAGATCGCATGAGAGTCAACAGATAGCGTCATGTAGCCTAACGGCCTAACGTGACAAAGTCGCAAAGATGCTCGCTCCTGATCTTTGTCTGCAGCTCCAGCTTCTCACGCCGTCGCTGCTCTTGCAGTCGTACCTCTTGCAAGCTAGTATGCACCATGGGCAGGGGAAGAAAGAACATTTCTCGCCTTAGATCTCGAGGCGCAATCGAATGGAACGATCTGGCCATCCGTCTTAAACTGTTGTGGGTCGTCGGCTCTGCGCTGAGTCAATGCCCCTAAATACGCTCGTTCGATGCTCGGCTTCATGTCCTTGCTTCAGTCCTTGCCACGCGTTTTCTCGTCTGGAGGCTCTTGACTCGAACAATCGACAAACAGTAACAGTATCCTATGGTTCCTGTATTGGTCTTGGCAACTCACATAACGAGATGGTTTGCCATACTTAATGCATAAATTCGTTAAATTGGCTGCATTCTCTCACAATCGAATTGGTGCATTCATGCCGAGTCCACCCCCTGCGCTTCATTTCACTGCTTCACAAGCTTCACAAGCCAGGACAAGAAAAGCTGCAGCGTCCCAGTCCCAGGCGCCTCGGCATTACATCTTTCCACCATCCGGCTGTTCACCTATGAGAAATCGAAAATGCCGCGGGGTGGAACCGCTGGGTTGGGCAGCAGAGTATAGGTGCCTGCATTGGATCGGGGATGCGCAAGACATCCTCCGCACAGTCCTCGCGGATGTAGACAAGGATGTACCTGCGAAGCGGGCCGAGATAGAAAAACGCAACGGCACCGACTGTGCACACTGAGATTCATGTGGCGCACGCGTTGTGGATCCGGGGACGGCTCGGCCATTGTAACTGCAAACAGGGCTGTAGTGCTCAACCAGAGCCAGCCCTTTCAATCAGAATCACTGCTGAACAGCTGAGCTCTGCACGCTCTTGAGCTCAGATGGGCTTCGATCGAAGTAGTTGAAGGCATTGGGGTCGCTGCCTGGCACGAACAACCACCAAGTCGCAGCATGAATGGAAAACGCGCATGGTCGCATGGTCATGGCCACACACAAACAGCTAAGATGCCCCCGAAGTTGTCTTCGACCGCAGCAAAATCGCTGCACGGCGTAACCTGAAGTTCAAAACGTTCCTGACGAAGACTTGGTATGGCGTCCCGCATTCTCTCGTCAAGCTGCATTGTCGTCATCAAACTTCACCCATCGCTCGTCCAAGTTCGGCCTTCACAAACTGGCATTTTGTGCGCTTGACAGTGGAAGGATAAGACCGCTCAAGACTTCCCCGGTCTCTGGCCGGATGTAGGCGTAGTAGTGACCGCCTGCGACAAGAGGATACCCAACAGGTCAGGTTTTGGAGCATCCATCTCAGACGTCGGCTGTTGACATCACCACTGTGGACAACGACGGAGTGCAGCAGATAATGCCTCAGAGTAACACGCCGCTACATGTCGCGCTCGCGCTCTGCGGCAGGACGAACATCTCTGGTGAGCTCCAGACCCAGCGCCAGGCGCAAACTGGGAGAGATCGAGGCGTCGTGGGAACTCGAAACGACTGTTGAGTTTTACCTGGCGGCACCAGGACTGTGCTGGACTGCCAGCGCAGGTGCTGTTGCTTCCCACCATGTCCATGCGTTCCATGTCAAAGTGGAAGCGCTTCAGCTGCAGGTTCAGGACCGGGGGGAACTGCACAAACCGGATGCCCTGAGCAGAGACGGCAGGCTGAACACGGCCACGTAGGCTTACCGCATCTTGCTTTCCGCAAAGGCTGCACCTTCTTTGCACGCTGCTTTCCATAGCCTTCAGCCTTGGAGGTCTCTCTGTGCCATGACACGTCATGACTTCACCATGTCCGAAATGGGGGGGTCGACTGTGGCTTCAATCCGAGAAGCCTCATAAAGGTTGTCACCGTCAAGCATCTCATCCGCAGTGAACTCTTTCATGGACTCCTGGAAAACCACTGGGACAAGCGACGAGCCTTGCCACTGTCCTGATCGCAAACCGATCCTCTATGGTCTGGAGGTCGTTTCCCTTCTCGCTCTTGATGTTCAATTGAATGTCATAAAACCTTAGTCTTATTCATTCGCCAGCGTTCGAGGGCTAGACACGACCCACCAGGACCCCCGGCGTTTCGCGGCGTTTGGAAGTGTAGTCGACCTGGGCCGACATGCAACCAGGCCTATCCCCAACTCAACTACGGTGCGGATTTTAAAATGTCAAGACAGACATCTTATCCGACAAGTCTATTTGTAATGGTGACCCTGTGGCTTTTGAACATGCTAGCTTTTTTGTTCTACCTCCGTGGCCTCGCGGTCTGGCCGTCCTCAGCATATCTAAAACACTTCACCGTAGGATTTATGGGTATAAGCAGACGCCAAACGCCGAATCTTTACTGCAAACATGGATTCCTGATCCCCACCCACGGCCCAAGTGCTAAAACCTGGGGGAAAAGCTCTAAACCCCAAAGCCCGCACCGTGAACCCTTGCACCTACCCAAAGTCTAGGGTTTGAGGACGAAAGTGCAAAACCAAAAAACCTGAAATCGCTCAACCCTAAACCCTCAAAGACTCACCCCTTAAATCCGATAAAGGCACCACTGTAGGGATCACGCTTCACCTAGCCCCTCAACTGCAACTCCGCTTGCTTGCACTATGTCCTTATCAAGGTACGTATACTTACCATAACATATATGTACCTGATGCTGTGGGACATTTTTCCCCTTCCTCCGGCTCCTCAAAACCTGCCGATCTCTCAGTGCAACCTAGCCGCATCGAGGCACTCGATGTAGTTTTCCATCTCGCCTTCGAAGAGCCTCTCAACTCAAGTATGACACTCAGCAGAAAGGCAGAAAGAGGACTGATGATTTGAGTACGAGCCTCTTGATGGAGCCATCCATTGGAGTGCCTTTCATCTGCTCCTGCACGAACAACTAGGGGAAAGTGCTCCCAAATGCGAAGATCTTCACGAGTTGAAGATTTGGATTCATGCGGCCTCCAGTCGATCACACAAGATCCTGTTCAGCTCCTGCCCACAATGTTCTCACCCCGTTAATCATTCGCGAAGAACGTCTCTCTTAGCCTTCAAGACTACCAGCGTCCTGCGCATCGTGCTGGGTGAATGCATCTGTGGTGTCCCAACCAAAGGACTTCATCAACTCCTTGCAGTTGACAGCCTCGCAGGCCCACAAACAATGAAGTGCTGTTTCTAATGCAATCCTCGTAGCTAGTCGCCCTTGGCTTTGCTCAGCATGTGTGCGCCTGCTCGGAGGTCTGCAGTCTGTAAAAGACATTCTGCAAGGCCTGGAAGAGTCTGGCATTGGTCCAAAGCCAAGCATGCACTTACTATACTGCCCGGCCTGGATCAGGGAGACATCTCCTGAAGCATTGAAAACAAACAAGGTCGACATCATGTTCAAGCTAGCAATCAAGCCTTCTGCGTCGGTGTCGCCTGCTTTCTCCATCGGCGCATCTTCCTCAAGACGCAGAAAAACCCCGAAGCACAAGAAACGAAGAGGGCTGATGTCTGACAAGGACTCAACTGAACAAGCGGTCGGTGCTCCGATTCTGAGGCCTTCTCCTCCTTCTCGCATTCGATGGAGTAAACGATTCGCCTGAACCCACATCCATCGGCCAATGGGCCATTCAGGGGCCGGGTGAAACAACACGAAGTCGATGCCTGAACTCTCCGGCATGGAAGAGGCTTTGCAGCAAACCGTTCATGTAGCACCTGGCCGCAATGCACTTCGAACTTCCCTTCCCTGGCTCCAACCCGGCAAGGCAGACGTTGCGCCGTGGTTCATCAGGCCGACATATCCGGTTTCCTTCCTGCCGTCTTCTGCGACTTTTGACAAAGGCATGTAGCATCGAACAGCCAGTTCCGCTTCGCAGCTCTTCTCCCGTCCTACAGTTGAAGTCTTGACCAGCTTGAACACTGTCAGCCTGCAAATGCTAGACGATGCTGGATAGCAGGGCAGAGAATCCCGCCGAAATCCAAGGAGCATCAATAAGCTGGCCATAATCACCACGGTTGCTTCATGTACGGTCCTATATGGTGCTACTTCACGAACACCGCTCGCCTGTCGAACACAAACGCATGCTCGGAAGCAAAGGCTGTCACGTGGGCCTGGCATTTTGCAGGGTAGTTCCGAGTTTGTGCGGGACCGGACAGGTTTCTCATCTCCGCCTAACCAGCCGGTGTCCTGAGACAACTCAGACGTCCTGCGACGAGGCGAGGATTCACCAGGTCACCAGGCTCAGGCTCGGCTCCCAATTCTCCCGGTCCTCACCATGTCGTGCCAACCTCTATCAATTCCATCCTCAGGAGGATCGAATGCTGCCGAATCTCCTAACTTCGGGCTGCCCACCTTGGAGAAACTCCACGTGTCGCTCTGCAACAGGGCGCAAGACTTGCGAAATGCTGAAAGCTGAGAGAAGGGTGAGCCAATGCCTTGACCTGACTTCTGCGATAGTCAAGCCAGTTCACGAGTGCCACCTGCAGCGGAAATCTCGTGGGGAATCTGCTTCTGGTGGCATGCTGCGGCCATCGTGGCATGCGCCGCGCCTGGTATTTGACACCTTGGAAAATCCACCGTGGATCAAGTCCTGGTGTCTTTCAGCTGCTTTGGAAGGAGAGCGGAGCGGAGCGTTCTAGAAGTCTGCGCCTTCCGGAGGATCGGCCTCCACAAATGCACTGACCTCGAAACTCCGTCAGACGGTCACAGCAGTGCCAGGAAGTGCCGAATGTAAGGAACAGGCCGCAGTTCCACCCGCACTCGAAGTTCCGGATGGAAAGCACAGTATCCTGCGAATTTCGATATAACACACAATCTCTGCACCTTGCTATATCAGAAATGGCAGCCAGCCTAAATCTGAAATTTCGCACCATCAGCGGTGGCGATCGCACTTTCTGCGCACAGGAGAGCATGTTCGAGTCTAGATTGACAGCTTCAGAGTTGAGCTTTTGGCGGACGCCCATTGCTGAGGCCACTGCTTCACCACTCGGAAAAGAGGCGGCATGCGGTACTATGAACTCAATCTCGTGCTCTGCAGCCTGATGCAAGTTCATTCAAGCGCCTGACGAGAGCTGCAGACAACGCAACTCTCTGAGTTGCGGTCCGGAGGTAAGTTCTCTTTGCTGTACTGCTCCATCTCTGGAGCCTGCCACCGTCAAGCGACACTGCAGCAGCCGACAGGATTCGCCTGGCCTCTTCCAGCAAGTCATTTGTTTCTGATGTGCGCCGCCCAGGGCCTCCTCGGCCTGGTCACCGAAACACCGATGCGAGCTTTGCAACTGCCACGAATACTCGCTGCACTCGCCCCGCCCCACACTGCCTCTCATACCTCGCGGGCTGGTCATCAAAGCCTCGGCAACACTGAAAACTCTCACTCCGGCCCGCCGGCCCTCTTCAGCGTTCCCGGCACCCATCGCCGAGGCCACTGCTCGCTGGGGTGGACTGTTGCCCCCACGACCTTTCAGTGAGTGTTAAGCACTCAGAGTGAGCCGCTGCTGTCGCATCCTGTCGCCTGTAGCCTCCGGCTCCCGAACTTCCAAAGCAGGAATCACAGCGGCCAAGCTCCGAGCCCTCTGGAGATGGCGGACCGCCACCGGCCTTGGAACAAGCCTGTCTCTCATCTTCGGACCACTGGAGGACCCTAACGGCACCAAGTTCCAACTACGAGACTATGCCGCTGTCGCCGACGGAACCGCTTACGCTCGGTGGGTTTTTGCTTTCTCTGTGGCTCCGACATCAGCGCCCCATTCTGGGGTGCCCATCTCTGGCGAAGCCTCCAAGTTCATCGAGCCAGGCTTTTCAGTGACTCTGCCGCATCGTTCCGCTCGCTGTCGGGTGCCTTGCGGCGTCCGCAGGAGGGCCAACAGCGCCTGGGGCGCTCGACCAGCGCGGGCACGGCGTCAAAGGGCGAGATGGTGCCTCGAGAGCGATGTGCAATCAGGACAGAGAGGAACCTGGAGCGGCTGAGGGTCCGAGCCAACACGGGGACCCGCTTCAGAAAGGTCACGGCGAAGCGAACCAGCAAGGAGGCGTTAGGTGGTTTTCTGTTGAGCCCAGTGGCACCAAAAAGCATCCAACCGACATGACGATGCACAACACAAGCGAGAGATAGAGGCACCCTAGACTCATCGAAAAACGGTCCTTTACTGGCTGCAGAAGCTAATTACACTCCACCCCCATTCGGGGGGAATCTCACTCTCATCCTCAGCAATTGCTGAGCTGAGACTTGGCTAATTGCGATAGCGTAGCATGGTTCGAGAAAGATTCGTTCAGATAGATGTTGTCCTGGGTCTCGCAAACTCCATCATTCGATCTGAGCCCCCGCGGAATAGACCGCTCACTGGAAACGAACGGGCCCTTCCTGCGGATACTTCAGAGCCCATGCACCCCGAGTCGCAGAGCTGTCACAAAACCAAAGCCGCCGACGGGGCCGAAAGTTCGATAACAGACGGGAGGGATGTAGCCGTAGATCGGCGTGCGCTCTGCCTGCGAGATCTGCGAGTTTCAGGAAGCCGGGGCCGAGCTTGCAACGGGCCTTTGCATTCAGGCCGGCAGCACCCCGGTAAATCTCGGAATCACATTGCTTGAGAAGTCCGTCGCTCCTCAGAGTACAGGCCCCATGTCCCCGGGAGGACACATGCAGAAGGCTGAGCTGCAGACTTGTCAATGTCTGAGCCCCAAATCAGGGTATCCACATGGCCTCAGTTTGTCTGGAGAGCTTGGTACTACGAAAATAGGCAGCTCGCAGTGCCAGTGAAAAACAAGAAGGCCCGAAACGTGTCTCGATCACGAACCCACATACTGCCTACAACTGACAATGGTCGGAGTTGGCGACCAGATTCGAAGTTCCAGGGTTAGGCTAGGTGAGCTGCTATGCAAGCACTTTCGAGGCAAATTTTTCCAAACTTCAGAAGCCAGCCCTTACTTGGCGCAGGGCTGAGGGTGTTCGTATTTTCGGACACCAACCTCTTGCCTTGTCGCCGCTCCTTAGCCGCGGCCAGCACCCAGGTCGTGTCCCAGCAGGCTTGCTGCATCTCAACGCGACATGTGCGAAGACTTGTGAACACACCTGCTTGCCCCTGCCTTTTGTTGCCCCGCTGGTGGCAGAGTCTCTGGGCGAAGTCGTTCAGGCATCACCCAGACCTCCTGCATGACACAGACACACACACTTAGGCATCCATCTCGCCACCACTCATCTGTTGATTATCAAGCACTGCTTGATGTATCATGAAAGCATGAAGCTCCCCAAGGCTTTTGTTGTGTACTGTACAAGGCAAAGGTAACCACACTCGAACTGAAAAGAATGCCAGGTTTCTTGGCTTAGCCTGGTTGCCATCTCACTTGCAGGTACACCCTGAGACGTCTCTCAAGGCTTTCCCTCCAGTTGCTTAGCTTCGTTGGACCAGGTTCGCAACTGAAGGCCTGGCCCCCCTGCAAGAATTCACGAAAACATGCTCGAAACTTTCGCACGATCGATCAGCTGATGTGCTACATTGTTGCAACAATTCTGTGTCTTCTTGGTAACAGAGGTCCACACACACAAGAAGCCAAGCTGGCATTACATACTACGGCCTGTACTCTAGGCTAGGACGATTCTCGTCCAAAAGCGGCTCTGCCCATTCAAAGGTCAAGGGTGTCGTATTGTCGATGGTGCTGAGCTTGATATAGTACGGCTGATGGTTGCCATTCAGCTTGAGTCGAAAAGTACGCTTTGCTAAGTAAAAGCGTGGATGGCTCAACTCTTGACAGATGATTTGCTTTAAATCATCCACAATTCCATCAGCAGGTAGGTTGAAACACGCTGATGTAACCATGTCCGAGTCCGTTCGGTGGGAGATTCTCCACCCAGAAGCTTCGAATCTTTTCTGGTGGAGGTTGATGCTTGTGTTGGAGAGCATCTTCTTGGTCGCCATCAGCGGGCAAAGAAATCTGAGCTGCATCTCGCTTCATGGCGAGAACACACAACTTCAATAGGCAAGCTGACTGGGAGAGAGCTGCACCGAAAAGGCAGTTGCTGAAAAGATGAACATGTGCAGTCAAGCCAATGACATTCGGAATCCCGCACGGAACTTTGTTCATGTGCGCGACAATATGTTGTCTAGGATTTGGTGAAACTGCTTCTTGTTGCTCGGCCGGATTTTGGTAGAATTTTAATAACATCTAACATAAGCCCGGCACGACGAGATGACATAACTCACAATGAGGCAATTTACAGCAATAGTGTCGGAACTTGTCCCAATTATGTAGTAAGGATGCTTTTGCCTTGGTTTGATTGTGGACAGCTTGGTCTTGGTGCTGTACACCCAGGTTCCATCACGAGGATCATACTCAGTGGCAGTGATCACTCGAGAGTTGTGACATCGCGACAATGAACGGAACTACAATTGTTGCTCTGGGTGTCGACTTCTTGACTTCAGAGCAAGAAGATGAAGAGTTCGAAGATGATGAGTTCGAAGATGAACTCGAACTCTTGGAAGTAGATGGGCTGGAACTGGATTTCACCATGGCATACACATGGCAAGAAAAGCTTGAAGCTTGAACCGAAGGGTTCAGCTTGCCGAGCATGCTTATAGAGCACACGAGATATACGAAAAGCATACTCTGCGATTTTTATCACAGGGTGCTGTGCAATGGGTGCGATGCCATCGAATTACAAAGCCGAAATAGCCTAGACTTCCCTCTTCACTTCGGAGGGGCCCAGTGCTTTTGGCCTGCGGATGGCATCTTCGATGCCTGGCCAGCTGACTCCCCAATCATTGCCATCTCCGGTATCAAAGGGTGACAGCCTTGCGGGCTTGGGAGTCGCCGGACCTGCTCATTGGTAACTGAGCACTGTGGGTGCTGGACAGGACCCAAATTCGATCGATGCAGCCGGCGGCCTCTCGAACAGCCCAACGTTTGTCACCCGAAGGTGAGTGGACTAGTGCATGAAATTTGCACAGATGGCCTTCATGGACCGTGCTGGATGATTTGCTTTTGTGGGGGGGTGCCCATGAAACCCTCCCACCACTACTCCTGCACTGCTTTTTGTGCCATGATGGAGCTTGGAAATGAAATCCAGCTTGGATGGCTGGTAACGCACGTCCTGTGTAGCCTTTCCGTAGAACGAAAAAACGTCATCGTGCGGGGCTACCTGTACAGCCTCGGCGCTGGATCTGAGAACTCTGCCTATGGTCAGGATCCCCACGAGGCCTTCGGCCGTGGTCCCATGACCCCAACAGCAGAAGCAGTTGGCCTGAGGCTCGGGTCCTGGCATGTGTTCTACGGGCAGTTCCCACACATGCATTGCCCCTTGAGGCACTGCAAAGGCTTTTGCGTCGTGTTGGAAGATTTCCCGATAGGGGATCCTGCTCGCCATAACAGATCTTGCCAGCGTGACGATTTCTCGTTGGCCGATAGGAATAACCGGCAGAAAAGGACGATCTGCTGGGCCAAAACGGGTCAGCAGGAATCGTAAAACTTCCTCGGCCTAATCTTTGAGGATTTTGACACCGGCCAAAAAAGTTGCCTTATTTTGCTGTGCGGGATAATGGGCCACTGATGCATGTTCTCAGTTGTTAAAAAATTCTCATGATAATGCAACACAAAAAACATGTACGAGAGTAGAGGGGTCATGCCCTCTTCGTAGAAATCTACAGCACTACGGCCTTTGGCTCGATGTGAAATCTGATCTCGCAGCTGTTCATAGCTCATAGCTGCTCCGTTGTGTTGCTTGAGACATCTGCTCGTCGTCAACTGAAATAGTCGGAATTGCAGCAGGAGGCTTCTGAGAGCTTTGGGGGCCCGGATGCTTTGGTGGTGTCTTGGGCGCCGTGGTCTTTTGAAGGTCAACATTTCCGCAGCTCGTTCTAAAGGGTCCTCAGCCTGAGATTTGGAAGGCGGAGGACGAGGGCGAGGAAAATGGGAAGCAGGTCGTTCTGTTGGTCCAGGGCTCGGACCAATACTCGGACGAGGTCTGGGAGGCAAAAGCCCCGGTGCAGATCTAGGTCTGGGGACCTCCTGTGGTACTTCATCGTGTCGTGGATGATGTCGGCGTCTGCGGCGCCGGGACCTGCTTCTGAGCCGCTCCTGATGTGAGGGCGGTCTGGCTCGAGCAGGTTGGTCGACCTGCTCTGAATCAGCCCGGAACGGCCTGCTGGATGGCCAATTTTGAATCGGTAGTGGTGCACGGGGTGGAGGGTGCACCGATTGCCATATTGTAGACCTCGCATCACCGAG
Organism: Symbiodinium sp. clade A Y106; assembly: GCA_003297005.1. Classification (NCBI taxonomy): domain Eukaryota; class Dinophyceae; order Suessiales; family Symbiodiniaceae; genus Symbiodinium; species Symbiodinium sp. clade A. Next base: position 21,877 of record BGNK01003695.1, on the reverse strand, counting down.
TAGAAATCACGGTCACCGGGAGGCGAGGGCCTGTTCCTGGTACGGGCCCCGGAGGTCCCCCATAGAAATGAAAATGATACTGCTGGGCTATGGCTCAACAGCAAAGTTGGGGCACGTATCAACTACCCAAAGGCTTGATAGCTGATCTGCCCAACACACTTGAAATCGTAAAAGCATGCAATGGGTTGGCGATCGAAAGATTGATTGTTACAGCAGTTCAGACACGGCATACAATCTGATCCAATTCTTCTTAGCTTCATTGCAAAGCATTCGCAGGAAATCCTGCCTGTACATCAAGCTGTTTGAGTCTTCGAAGTTGTCCTGGAATTGCCTCAGGGGGCCAGGCGTACTGGCGAATCAGCGATGCTCGGGAGAAATAGCCGGACGCAGCTAACTGCCAGGTTCCTGCACTTGCCGGCGAACGAATCTGCCAGGGCTTCTCTGGAAGGTTAAAAGTTGCTGCCCGGGCTTTGGCATCGGTGATCTGAGACTGTCTCAAGCAAGATCCCATCGTAAAAATGGGGATCACAGAATGCTTTCAACTGCTCAGATTGCAGCGTGGCTGTCGGCCCTAACAAAAGCCGGTTGTCCACATATCTTAGAAACAGAAGAGACGAGGAAGTTGAACACGTGGGACACCGGCGTGTATCAATAACAGCAAGCAAACAAACGCACGAGACGCCTGTTTTACTTGAGCCAAACAAGTCGCACGAGTCCACTGTTGATCTCTCCTAATCATGCTTGTACAAGTCATGTACAAAGGTGCAAAAGGTACGTGTACCGATAACTCCCCCCTTTAGGAAGTCATCGTGGACTGTGCTACGAAGACTAACTACTTGGTGAGGCCTTCCACTCCTTTCAGAAGTGGAATCCCAACGTCCTAAGCTTCAGCTGGTCCTCAACTGACAGCCTACTCACGTTCGTAGGTGTAAAGGAAATGACAACTGTTGTAGTGCCTTTTGTGCAGGGAGTAGTTGCATGTAACCGTCTAGGGTCAAAAATGGATCTCGCCGCGTTCACCTCTGCTGAGGTCTGGACACGGACACTCCCCTTCTGGCGATTGGACCCACACATGGCCCCCCTGGAACACTTCAAGTGGGATTACACCATTCTTGCTGCAAGGCTCATTGAAGGAGTCACGGTGCGTAAGGGTGATCTGGTTCGTAGCCAACATTACAGCGGTAAACCTGCGCTTAGGTGACTATTGGGAAGAGGGTTACATTTTGCCTTAAACCTGCGATCCCGCCACCATGCGCATACGCACCGGTGGTGAAGCAAGACGCTTCATCCACAGAAGGGCGTGATGCGCTCTCTCCTGGGAGATACGTCAGCAGCTGCACAAGATCTTCTTGCGTGACCTTCCTAGGGAGTGAGTTTGCAAAACGTTCTGCCTCCTCAACTACGACCTTTGAGACCGTCGCTGCGTGAGAAACGCCTTCGCTCAAGCACAACTGTGCGAGCATTTCAGACCACTCAGCTGGAGGGATAACCTTAGTCAAACCATTAGCTAACTGATCCTTACTGTTCACGTACGTGGCCGAAAAATCTCTTGCTCAAAGATCTCTGCCACGCTTGCCACATTCACGCGATGAACGCGCCCTAAGTGGCGAAGCTTTGGGCTGTACCCTGACTTCAAGATCGCTAGGACCGTTTCGTTGTCCTGGTAGAAGATAATTGGCACTGTGCTTTTGAAGGCGGACTGCAAGAACGTCTGAAAATTTATGACCTCCGAAAACATAGCCGAAGCCATGGAGATCATTTCGGCTTCTGGTGTTGATCTCGCAACCGATGTTTGCTTTCGGCTCTGCCACATCACGGGGTACGCAAACTGGCCAGTTCCTATGTGGCTACGATCCCTGAGGTGCTACGAGAGGTGTAAGGGCATGCTGCATAGTCAGCATCTGTACACCCTCAACTCTGGCGGTGCGTCCCACGAACATGACGCGTTCATGCAAACATCCCTGGTGTGATGGATGTACGACACTAGCCTAAGCGTCTGTCGGTCCTGCCAGGCAGTCCATCTCGTGATTCGGGAAGCTAGGCGAGTTACTGCAAATGAAATGTCTGCTCTGCACAAGCGAGCGAGCCACAAACAGCGCATCAAAATGCGAGATGCTGAATCGTGGAGCTCGCCAGGCGTGGAGATTTCCTCATCTGTCATTGCTGACTCAGCGATGCTAGGTGTAGTGACCCGACGAAGCTTGTCAGGTGTTGTCCCAGTCAACTCACAGTAGGTCTGAACAATCTGTTCTGCATACTCAGGCATCCTAAAGGCCATCGTTGTCGAAGACGGGCTGTCGTATCGACAATGCAGTCTACCTAAGATACGAACACCCTTAGAACCTATGAAGCATTCGGGATCAAGCTTGACCCTGGCTCGCAACGCTTGCCAAAATGGCATGTGTAGTTTTGTCAACCCACACAGACTGAGGTCATCTACTTAAATGTTTAAGATGAGAACCCCGTCTTTGTACTCGAAGAACCAGTTGCTTGGGAACTCCTGGGACTCCTTTCCACCAAACGAGATCAAGATCCTAGACAAGTACTCTTGCCACAGCCGGCCGGCCTGTGGATGGCCATAGAGGCTTTTGCGTAGTCTGACGACTACAAGCGTCTGGGACCCGAAACGCTCCTCCCATCCAGGGAGCCAAAGCTCCTTTGGAAGGATTACGTACGTCTCTTCTTTGAGCTCTGATTGGAGATATGCTTGGATTGCATCTGAGCAGGACACGGAGTGCCCTGGCAGGCAGCCCCAAAAGAGTGAGGTGTTCAGGGCGATGAGCCCCGTTGGAGTCGTACTTGTCTCTTCGAAGAAAACCAAGTTGTTGAACTCATCCAACACCCTATCGCCTCTATACACAATTCTCCCTTAATTTTTTTGCAGTTCTGGCGCGAGTTCGGCATGCTTTACCCCGCACAAAGTCATCAGTTCAGCTACTCGAAGCTTGCGTCCCTGAGACCGTGCTTGACTCCTTAGCTCATGCAGCGGCATGGCCGTAGTGTCATCCCATGTGCCGTTTCGGCGCAATCCCTCCGCCTCTTGAGAGATGGCCTCGAGTGCTTTAGGCTCAGCTTGCCATTCTCGGCGAGAAAGATTCTTGGTGATAAGCGCACTGGCCCTCCCAAGATTGGGGGCACTCTTGAAGTATCTTTGGGGAAACAAGGTCTGGATCACGAGATCTGCAAGTTCATACGCGCTGATGCTGGTTGCATTGATCTCTGACGATCCTTTTGTTGATGCCTTTGCGAAGTGCTCAAGGACTCGCATAGAGTTCGAAGCAATGGTGGTGGCCACTAACACAAGCAACACAGGAGAGCTCATGCTTTGAAGCAAAGTCAATCCATTCTGGTTGCCGAAACACCCCTGAATCAGAACTCCATTCGAAAGAAACCCGACCCCCCTGCTCAATNGCTTTGAAGCAAAGTCAATCCATTCTGGTTGCCGAAACACCCCTGAATCAGAACTCCATTCGAAAGAAACCCGACCCCCCTGCTCAATGATATGATCGGCAACGTTTAGGGCCAGAACCGACATCCGCTTGGATGCCGCTTGCCTTTGGGCGATCTTTCGCGCGTACTTGGGACCATGGGATTCAGGATGTACGGCTTGATGCGAAGACATGTGCGTACATGGTATGGTGAACCATGCATCTACACCTGGGATTGCTTGCGAAACAACTTGCTGCATGTCATCTTGCGAAGTCAAGTCCAGCGTCGACTGGGACCGGCTAACACAATGAACCTTACAACGTTCACAAGCACCTCTTATCTCAGACTCGTCTTCACACCCAAACTCGATCAAGACGTTTTCCCCTGGAAGTCTCTCTCGTTGCGAGAAACCTTGCTCTCAAACCAAATCCGTCTGCTAAAGTTTTGTTCTCCGAAGACTGGATTACAACACCCGCGGGAGCATGTGGGCCAGCAGAGGAGCTCGCGCGCTCAGGAGCTTCCGCATCACCCTCGGGGGCTGCCGAGGCAGACTCGCTCAACATCGGGCGGTGCCGCGTCTCTGACTGACTTGCTTGCTCGCAACCTTCTCTGCCTTGATTAGGCCATCGAATCTTGCCTTACAGGCCGGTGTGTGTACTACCGCATCAAACTTGTACGCTTTACAACCAGGAGTTGCACCTAGCCGAATGAGCCTATCCAACGTGATGTATTTGTGGCGTTTGGCTACCGGTGTTGACGGTGCCACCGCGCTGAACGGCGCATCAAGGAAGTCAATGGCTTCATACTCGGCTTGCGTGAAACCAGACAACGCAGACTCTGCAGCAGTAAACATCGGGAGGATGGGATTACCGCGGGGTACATGAAGCTCCTCTCTTGCACTAAGATTGCTTTTTCGTACCCCGGTTCACGGTTTTGGTCGTTAGTGATAACATAGTTCTGCAAGTGAGCGAGCCGAATGTTTGTCTCAAGACTTTTCTGCTCAGTGTAAAGGTTTGGTATCAGGGACACTACCATAATGGCTCGCCGCGTGCTCGCCCTCGCCGGCCGCTGCTTGGTGGCGGCGATTTTCGTTGAGAGTTGGCTTCCATGGCGGACTACGTTTTCGGGGAACCTCACTGAGACGAACCCCTCATACTCGGGCGTACCGCCCTCTAGCGGTTCACCCGAGGTAACCACGGCTTCTCGGACTACCTCTGTCTGGTGGAGCGAATGGAACTTCAAAGTCCTCTTCCAGTGGACCAACTACGCCGTGTTCTCCACTCCGGATCGGAAAGGGTCTCTCAGGACCGATGGGGGCTGGGCTCTCTACTTTGTGGATAAGCTCGGGGTCTTGTGCTTTGGGCAGTACTGGCTGGACCGCCCTAGCCGTATCGCTGACCCTTCTGGTGACAGCCCTTGCTTGGTCCTTTCGCACCTGCGAGAGATGCCTTTGCTGCGGAGGCGGTTGCTGTCGTCGAGGTCGGCCCCCTCACGGTGTGGCTCTGGATTCCGCACTCCGGCATTTACCTGAGACTCCAGTACCTCCGGCCTACTCTTCCGTTGCTTTTGTCGGTCCTGGGTGTGACCCTCGTTGATACAGAGTACTATCAGCGGAAAGTTCGGGGTCGAGGAGCGGGACGGCTGGTCTCAGAGGACACGGGCGGACCGCCACGGTGTGTGGAGTGCCGTGACATCCCAGACATAGTCGAGCTGTCATTCTCGACAGGGGTGTTCACGGCGGCCGGGAAATGTCGGCTGCAGGTCGAAGGAACCTGTATTGGCAACCAAATTTCCCCTATCTTTCCAGGCCTGCCGGTACTAATGGCGGAACGACAATTCCTTCTGTCTCTGCCAACTACTTTGTCCTCAGTTATCGGTACACGTACCTTTTGCACCTTTGTACATGATTTGTACAAGCATGATTAGGAGAGATCAACAGTGGACTCGTGCGACTTGTTTGGCTCAAGTAAAACAGGCGTCTCGTGCGTTTGTTTGCTTGCTGTTATTGATACACGTCGGTGTCCCACGTGTTCAACTGGCTAACAGCCTCAGCGTTGCCATACTACGTACTGTGGTCGCTAGGAGGAGCCGTAGTCGCCCCAACGAGCCATAGTGCCCCGCGCGCAGGCACGACACCTGTGCATTCCATATCTTGAGCAACTAAGATAGTTGCGTGAAATCGGTTTGCCGTAGGTCTAGCCAAAGACCTGCCCTTCCTCCGTATCCCTTTCCGTAGTCTGCACTGTGATCTCCTGGGGTTAGAGCCAAGACCCTTCAGTTGAGATCGTAGCCCGAGCCTGTTCGGGTTGTGTACGCAAAGAACCGAACCTGGGATATTCCCACAATTTGAGACCCTTCGGGACCTTTACGTGGACCTCTCAGAAGCGACTTCCTGTCGCACTGCTTCCCGAATTATTGGAAACGTAGAAATGCAAGGGGCAATCGCAGAGTCAGAGTGAAAGTGAGGTGGTCGAGGATTGTTCGGAAGCTAGTCCGTAAGTGGCTGGATTTCGGGGACGCCCTTTGGCACTTCCGTCGTTTGGCTTTGAACGGAACAAGAGGTATCAACCTTCCCGCCTTAGCACCTCTACCGTAGCCCCGTTCACGGGCAAGGTAGGCCAGGCCTTGTGGTGCGACAGGCATTCAGCAGGAGTGAGTTTGCAAAGTCGCAACCCTCCTCAGTCCGGAACAGCATTCAGTGATCAGCTGGGATTTCGAGTTGAGTTTGGATTGCTGGCTTGGGTTTGTGCGGGAGCTTCGCTGCGCTCGACCTTCGAATCGCATCCTTATTCCTTGAACTTAGCTGTAGACTGCCTCGGCAGCACAGCGCAAAACCACAGGTTTACTTCAATCAACATCGAGAACGATTCGGCCCTAAGGTTCAGGGTCAAGCCATTTGCGTTTGCCTTCGATTGACCGGCTCATCCCGCACAGAGTGCCAGCCAGGGGGTCTTCTTGATTGACAGCAGTTCATCTTGTTGACTTCGGGGTGATAGAAACAGCAGCGGGTAATTGTCGAGAAGGCGATTGGCAAGAGGCGAGCCCTAAGGGGGTATTGCGGATTGAGGCGAGCTCCACGCAGCCTACGGGGGATCGTGGGTGGGGAAGCATTGCAGATCGGCTGAGTTTTTATTGCATGGGTGATTCTGGACCGGCAGCCTGCACTGCCGAGCTTCGCCTTCAGCTCTCAGCTGCATTGCAACTCCAAGATTCCCGCCGCGGAGGCGGCCCCGGGACGAGTTCCGGCCGCGTCTGGCGTGGCCTTCATTGCAGAAGTGCAAAGGGCTACCTTTTGGAGCTGGAATCCGGGCTGGACCGGTTAAACGCTGCGGATCTGGCAAACCTCGAGACTGTGAGGGCGAAAGTTGCGGGGATGCCAATCAAAAAAAGACTTTTTTCCAATCAAAAAATTTCCAATCAAAAAAACTCTTTTCCAATCAACAAAAACCTTTTTTACAATCAAAAAAACTTTCCCTTTGCTCGGTAGGTATGCTTCCGGTCCGTGCGTATTGTTCAAAAGTGATAATGCACGGGAGCTCCTCAGTGCCTGCGCGACTTTGGGGTTTACTTCGGAGCCCAGCCTTGAGCGCAGATGGCCGCACAACTCAGTGCTAGAAGGAGAAATACGCACCATCGAAGAGTGCACACGGCCCCTGCACATCGCATCAGGTTTCCAGTTGCACTCGGGTCTTTGGGTCCATACCGTCCGCTACGCGGCTCACACCTTAAACCTTTTCCACCCTGCAGTTGGGATTGAAGGTAGCCGTTACGAGGGTCTCGGCTCGAGCTGAGTCTGAGTTTTCGCTGGCTGCCTTATACCAGACCCCAGGCAACTGCCCCCTCCCGTTGCCGACCGCCATAGGCCCAGGTGCTGTGGCGAGGTAGCTGTCCCTGGCTGCTGCTCTTAACTGGGCCTACGCTTGGTATCCGTCCTTCGCTGGACGTACCCTTTTCTTTTGGGCACTGGCCCCTGGTATTTCTGGTTGGAGGGTCGGCTTTCTATGCTCCGCCGGAACTACCGGCCCCTGCTACCTCTTCTGATATTTGGTTTGGGTCTTTTTGGGGCAGTGCTACTCCCCCCCCCAGGCCGCAGGGCGAGATCCCACCCGAGCCCGCCATGATTGTTTATGCCTATGGGCGGGGTGGCTTATGATCGGGCAGGCCACGCGCTCACTACGAAGCGGGCGCCCAGACAGACTTGTCGGGCAATGGCACGGGCCGAAATCGTGCGGTGCTTTCGAGGGTACACTGGAAAGTTGTCGCAACACACCACCCACTTGTGGTCGAGTCTCTAGTTGCGACAGTGGAAGAGTCAACAGATGCCATCCATACTTATTGACCTGGCTGAGCACGGAGTGGGGCGGGCGCCTCATATGCGGCCCGCTGGACCTCCACCACCTGAGCCTGTCAACGCGCCCCCGCCCCCTCCCCAGCCATGGACATTGACGGCGAGCCGAACAGGGACTTAGGCTACATGGTGAACGAACCTCGGCTACTTGGAGGCCACGGTCCCCCCAGGAGAGCAGGGCAGCTCATCCGGGTCCTCATGAGATGGCTAGCCGACAAGCTCGACATGGGGGAAAGGCTACAACGACCTGTGACCCTCTACGCTGGGCTACCTTCTCTGAGCTTCTTCACAGACGCTAAGTTAAGGCTGAGTCCGATAGGGCCTGGATAGGGGGCTTGCTGGAGAAATATGGGTCCCTGGTTCTCCCTCGAGGTGGATAGGGCCTGGGCTCCTTGGACCTTCGCCAACGGCGATCCCAAGAAAGTGATAGCGCTAGCGACCCTCGTCGGGATACGTCTCTGGGTCTCGGAGGGCGAGGATAGGAAGACCTCGCGAGTTGCCATCCGAGAATATACGGATAACAAATCCAATGAGGCTCTCTTGAAGAAGGCTATGACGACGAAGTATCCCCCTCCATGCTAGTTTTAATGGAGATAGCCGAGGAGCTAGCCCAGAAGAACTGTGAGCTACAGGTCCAGTGGATACGCGGGGATATCAACCAGCTAGCGGACGACCTCACGAACGAGGAGTTTAAAGAGTTCGACTCCGAGGCTAGCGAAAATCTCCAGGCAACCGGGATAGTTGCCACTTCAGACAAAAGCGCGTCCGTGCTAGCCGCTGGTCTCGTCGTCGCTCGGCCAGCTCGCTCGCTATTTTATCTACTGCTATCGTCCTGGAGGTGTCTGGGGATGGTGGTGGGATATAGGAGCTAGTGCACGTACCTCGTGACGAGGAACGAGTTACGACTATGTGTGCTAGCTTACCTATTCTACTNCTGGGGATGGTGGTGGGATATAGGAGCTAGTGCACGTACCTCGTGACGAGGAACGAGTTACGACTATGTGTGCTAGCTTACCTATTCTACTTCGAAGCTATCGAAGGTAGCTTCGCTAGGAACGGAGTTTCGTTGGCTATCGTCGCTCGCAGGAGAGATGCTTCCGACACGCTGAGCAGAGATAGCTGTGACTTGGAATGGCTACAAACATGAATGTGACCGTTGCCATTCTGGATAAAAGTCCCCCTCTTCAGGGGGGGTAAATTTGAAGTACCCACCCTGCCCACCCTGGGGATGGCTAGCCGAAGGCTAGCGAAAATCTCCAGGCAACCGGGATAGTTGCCACTTCAGACAAAAGTGCGTCCGTNCCTGCCCACCCTGGGGATGGCTAGCCGAAGGCTAGCGAAAATCTCCAGGCAACCGGGATAGTTGCCACTTCAGACAAAAGTGCGTCCGTGCTAGCCGCTGTTGTGTCTGGTCTCGTCGTCGCTCGGCTAGCTCGCTCGCTATATTATCTACTGCTATCGTCCTGGAGGTGTCTGGGGATGGTGGCGGATCCAGCAGCGCTTCAGGCTGGACTTTGTGGGATTACCCGGGTGTCCTGTCTTGGGCAACAAATCGACCGAGAGACCCGAGCAGCCTGTATGCTGCTGATACCCGCGAACAATGGTGTGCACCGATCGCAAGATGTCCTTGCGGGGCACTGCGCTGAAAAATCCGACGAGGTCGTCATTCCATTCGACATTGTCTTCCTCACTGGGTAAGTGCCTGTGGAGGGATTTCCACAGTTGCGGCATGCTTTGCATACCTGGGATGTCGGAGTACAGCACTTTTGCCATCACGGTCAAAACAATGGATGCCATCTCCAACAGTTTGCTGCATAAGGATTGTGCATAAGCAATGATAGTGAGTCCTTTGGCGAACTGTTTATTCTTGCGTTTCAGAAAAACTGTGCCTCGTGGCAGCGAGGCTGATTTGCAGAAACTCCAGGAATACCGTCTGGAGAGATGTGTTGGGATTTCACCCAGCATTTTCTGCCGCCATTCTTCTGGCGAGCCATCCAGGCTCTGGAAGACGGAGGGATCATCCCATGTGTTACAAAGCCCACGAAGGAAAAACCGAAGACAGAAGCACACAATATGATTGGGACGATGATCCTCATTGTAGAGGACCAAGTCTTTGTGTAAAGTAGACTTGACCTTCTGCAACATCGCCCAGTTCAGTCTGGGAGACTGCTCCAGCATGTTTACACGCTGTAGCCATTGTTCTTCACAGAACTCTTGAAACATCGGATGAAGAGTGGTTGGAAGCCTGTGTCTCTTGAGCCACTGATCAGACAGAGTTCTGGACTTGGTCATCCAGTGAGCACGGCCTGGGAAAAACGTGCTGGCAGCACTGGCCGAAGTGATACTGCCACATCCGGGTACCATGGCTTCGAATTCTTCGAGGCCGGCAGCCACATNGGACTTGGTCATCCAGTGAGCACGGCCTGGGAAAAACGTGCTGGCAGCACTGGCCGAAGTGATACTGCCACATCCGGGTACCATGGCTTCGAATTCTTCGAGGCCGGCAGCCACATGGCATGAAGAGAAGCATCGGTCAGGTAGCTTGTTCCGATACTTGGCACACGGACATGGGACTGAATCCAGCTTAAAGGCTGAGTCCCACATGGTTTCTTCCCAAGACTGGAAGTTGTGAAGAAACCTCTTGATGCTTTGGATGTGGAACCTCTCTGAGGCTGTTCTTGGGAACATGAAAAGAAGGGAACAAATATTTGTACTGAAGGATAATGTTTCGCAGCCACTTCTCACACTGCGAAGTGAATTGTGGGTGGCACAATGGCAGAACACCCAGGGGCCTGGATGTTTTAGGCCAGTGCATCTTGGCGCGAAACTTGACGACACTCTTGAGCAACCCTTGAACTCGGTTGCGGTGGGGGTTCTCTATGTTGCGACTGAGCTTGATGAGGGCATACACTTCCTCATCAGCTGTCTGCCTGGACCTGAGAAGCTTCGAAATATCAAAAGCTGCTCGCGTGCGAGATCCAAGCTTGGAAAGCAATCCCCATGCTAATTCACGAGAATTCTTGATAAAGAATCTCTGGTTGCGACGATGCATCCGTTTGTGCAATTTACGCCACCACCGAAGACCGAAGGTGCCATACAACGAGGCCCTTCTCTTCGAGGAAATTCTGAAGCCCAGGGCTGATTTCTTGATGAGAGCCATGGCTCGAGGGTAATTCAAAGGTGTTTGCCACTGAGCAATGAGTTCATGCTCGGTGACCCATGCCAGCTGATAGTTCTCATACGACCGCAGTGGCACCAGAGCGAATTGAAAAAGATTGTCGTGAGATGCCCAGTATCTCAGCGATAGTTCAGCATCCACGAACTCAGTCTTTTTGAGTCTTCTGTACACCGCCATGCGATTCAAACGTCGCTTGGCTGCACCGACAGCAGTGCTTCCCACATAGAGCAGCGACGATGGCTGACAATAGCCGGTCCGAAGACGGCTGAACTCGAAATCAACTTGAAAAATGCAGTAAACTGTGTTCGGTTCCTCAAACGATGAGTAGTGCAACGTATCAGGATGCACTCCGAACTGTTGAAGCTTGTGCAAAATTCTGGACCGATGACTGTCCACTTGATGGAGGGATCTGGGTGTTCCAAAATGAAACAGCAACACCAACGACACCAGGGTGTGCACCCAGATCAGCGGGATCTTGGGAATCCCATCTCCATGCTCAAGCATGAAAGCTGCAGCACTTCCCAAAATGCACACAGCCGAAGCAAGTTGCTTACGAACTGCAACAGGCTGGGTACTCACGTGTGCTGCTTGGGTGGCTAGTCCAGCAGCTTGAAATTGACAGGCACCTATAAAGGTCGACAGGTTGTGAAAAGACATCCTGTCTGCATGTTTCTTCTGCAAGCCATACCTCACTGCCGTTTCGGCCAGGTCTTGCTTGGTGGCTTCAGAAGCTTGAAACACGGAGCATATATCTGCAACGTGCTTCTTAAAAGCGCTGGTTTTGCCACGAAATTGGCTCTGATGTTTTTTGAGCCATTTCTCCACTGCTTCATTGCTGGTGGAGCCGGGAACCGAAGGTGGTGGAGTGGTCAGCTCCTGCAAAGATGGGCCAAAGGAGCTCCGGCTGTTCTGAGCTGCTCTTGGCTTTTTCTCAGGAGTTAAAGCAATTCCAGCTTCCTCTTGGCTTTTGCCAGCTCTGCACTTTCAGGACTCTGGGAGCTCGACGCCGCCGATGCAGGGGCGTGGGATTTGATTGTTGAAACAACTTCGCCAAGCAGAGGTTGCATGAACCTCGCTGACTCTTTGTGTTTGTCCGGAGGAGCTGGGCCATGCATATGAGCTGCCACAGCATCCAAGTCAATACGATCCTGCCTGATGTGGCGAAGCAGGTTCGAAACAAACACTGCTTCTGAAATGGATCGCACGAAAACTATGCTCTGGAAACTCTCCGTTGGATAAGCATCGGAGGCTGAAATCGTCGAGACCCTTCCGTGTCAACTCCGTCACACGAAGGTCTGCAATGTCCTTCCCAGCTAGTCCACTTTTTGTGGACCAGGGTGTCGATTGCATATTCCGAAAAAACTTCTTGTTCGACACGGAATTGCTATCGTAACATTCCCAGTCAGGAGCAAACGACGACGGGATTGAAACAGTTCCACTCGGCACCGACGGTTGCGAAGGTGGCGGTGTTCCAGACGGATGATTGGTTCCCTGTTGCCAGTCACGGTTGTTCCAACCCGACGAGTTAGTTGTTCTTGTCCCAAGACGAACTTCCCCATGACGAAGTGGACCACCCGCGGTTCCACGACATGTTTCGAAAGAGGGGTCCTAAAGGGAATTCTGTCTGAGAGCTGAAAACGTGGTCTGCGGATGGCAAAGCCGGTGATTCCATCGGATCTGAAAAAGTCAAGACCTGCAATGAAACCTGGCGTCTAAATCTGGCATAAAGCCAGCAACAAGGACAACATCACGACTGATGTAATCGAATGCCGGCACCAGCAGAGCAGAGATTTCAGTCGGACCTGGCGGTTCCACTTCGGGAACCAGTCTAGTTATCCATGCCTCTATCGAAGCAAATCCGGCAGGTACTCGCACGGGCTGACCCCGCCGCAGGTAGCACGATAAACGAATACAAGACCAGCTTGCAACTAGCTGGATCACACTTAGGCATCCATCTCGCAGCCATTCATCTGTTGATTATCATGCACTGCTGCTTGATGTATCATGAAAGCATGAAGCTTTCAGGGGTTCCGGTACCTGTCTGGCCCCCTGGCTGTTGTTGTGTAGTTTACTGTACAAGGCAAAAGTACCACACTCGAACTGAAAAGAATAATGATCGACATGTCAGGTTTCTTGGCTTAGCCTGGTTGCCATCTCACTTGCAGGTACACCCTGAGACGTCTCTCAAGGCTTCCCTCCAGTTGCTTAGCTTCGTTGGACCAGGCTCGCAACTGAAGGCCTGGCCCCCGTGCAAGAATTCACGAAAACATGCTCGAAACTTTCGCACGATCGATCAACTGATGTGCTACATTGTTGCAAAAATTCTGTGTCCTCTTGGTAACAGAGGTCCCCCCCCACACACACACACACACACACACACAAGACCCTCACGAGCAGGCTCGTGGTTCAAGGTGCCTCCACACGTGCTTTGTAGATCTCCCTCTCCGTGGCCCGCGGGTTCTTCGGAAGAATCGGAATGTCGCGGCCTAGACGAAGGTCCATTTCCCCAAGTTTCACACAGCAAAGATTCTGGGCACTTCACGGGCCACAAAGGGACCGCGTAGATTGGCATAAGCCTCAGTCCGAGAGGCGAAGGTTCGTCGCATTGCTTGTTGCGATGTTTTCGGGCTGGTAAGTCTCAGGTTAGAGAGCGGAGCTGCTCTCTGCGACAATCTGGATGACTGCTCGTATGGCAGCGCGCGATCAGGCCGCCTGCGCCTGCTTCCGCAAGAGCATTTTTAGGAGCCTCTGGGCTCCGGGCATTGAAGCCGAGCTGGTTGCCTAGCTTCATCGAAAACCTCGCAAAAACACATCCTTCACTCGCTTCGCTGTTCTTCGCCATGCTTCGCTCGCTTCAAAAGGGTCTTCCTTCCTTCCATCGGGTTGGGTCCAAAGGGTCTCTCTCTCTCTCCGAATCTCTCTCTGAGGTCTCCGGACCCCGCAGAGATGTTCATCGTCGGCAGCGAGGCGGACTCAGAAGCGACCGAAGCACTGACCAAAAAACGCCATGCAGTAGCTCCAGAGCCCCTAAGTCCACCGCTCGAGCGGGAGCTGACTGATCAAGGCCTGGTTCTGACTTGATGCGTTCTCGGCTACAGTCCTGACTCTTTTGGCTCTATCCGCTCTGGTGACTGTTGGCACACATCGTCGCTTCAATCAAACTTCACACATGTCAACATAAGGCCTCAGCAGAACAGAGCAGAACCATCAGAAGCCCTAAGCATCCCCAAGCTATCCTTGCGGGCGCGCGCCTGTGAAGCCATGTAGTTGTCGGCTGCCTGGGCCTGCCGTGCCATGGACGCTTAGTGCGCCAAGTGCCGAGCTCAGAAGATCACAAGAACTGGGACCCAGCCGGGCCACGCCTGACAAATCCTTCAATTAATAAATGCGGAATGTATGTTTTTGTCTCCCTTCTTATGGACAATGCAGGATTTTGTCCATCAATAGCCCATGTGCAAGAGGCCTGACCTCCATGAGAATTCAGGAACGAGAACTTCGCTGGTGAGGCCATGGCGTCGGCCTTGACGATGACCCGCTGAAGCCGTAGTGCGAACAGACATGTACTTGTCCAACAAGTCTTCCCGTGGGCTCCATCTTTCAGCTCCCCCCAACTCCTTTAGCTGCGAGCGCACATGTGGCAAGCGGCTCCAACTCACGTGCACAGGGGGCCGCGTCAAGGGAGACTGGTGAAGCTTTTCCATTGATCGCTTTTTAGAACGTAGACAACCTAAACTTCAAGTCTCCCTTAACGCATGCCAAATTTACGCAGGCCTGGAACCGGATACGGGCACTTGGTGTGTACTTGTCGTTTAGCAGAAGCAAAGTATCATGTCATAACGATGCGAAGTGAAACAGCTTCCACGGCTCACTGGTTCATCGCATTGTAATGTACCTGAAGGCCATCGCTCAAAAGTGGGAATACTCAACAACTAACGTCACAGCAGGGGCTGCCACAAGCAGACCAGCACTGTGTGACAAGTGCTGAATAGCACTGCACTACTCGAGACCGTGAACTGCATGTCCTTTTTGCCAACGTATGGCTTCAGTCGAACATGCCATCATCATCGCCGTCGTCACCCTCCTCCTCCTCCTCCTCCGCCTCATCGTCATCATGACGTCCATTATCAGGCTCATCTCGACTCTCATCGTCACCACCAGCAGCATCATGATCGTCGTCGTCATCATCATTATCACGATTGCCATCATCATGCGCACTAGCATCGTTCTTGTTGTGACCATCATCATCGTCGTCTGCTGTCGTCATCATCATGACCATCAGCAAGAGCATCGCCGGCCCTTGCACCATCGAAGCCATCAACACAGTCTGATATAGTTTCACCTTCACATCATCATCCGTCACATCCTCCACCATCACTGATCCGCTTCAGCCACATGCCGCACCCACATCACATCATGCGGAGCCTCATCACATTCCTCTTATCCTCCTCCTCTCTGCCTCCTCCCACTTCTTCGACATTGTCTCCATCACTTCATGCTAGCGCCATGATGATAAGCGCCAGCATTCTGCAGTTCTCGTCTTCACTACCACCACCAATCCCGCCACCAGCATCATCGTGAATTGTCACTATGGTCATCATAACCATGATATAAGATGATGATGATCATCATCATCATCGCCACATGTTCTGTCTGCGTCCTCATCTCCACGTCAGGTCTATCTCCAAATGCATGACCGAATCTTCAGATCTTCATCATCACCAGGACATGACTGATGAGGATAACGATGATCATGATGATGATGATGATGCTGATTGCAACATTCAGAGCCACATTTGTAAGCGATACTGTCGTCAGCTTCCTCTTCCACCTTCCTCCTCGCCCTCCTGCTCCTCCTCCTCCTCTTCTTATTTATCGTCCTCGTCGCCAAGCAACGGCGTTGATTAAGCATGTTCTGACAGTGGTGCCAAATAGGTGAATTTGCTGTGGGGTCGGCGCACCCGTGTCAGCATCTCATGTGGCAGCACTGTGTGCACTCAGGCGTGCGCTCTTGCAAGCAGAACGTCGTGTGGCGGAGCATCGCTGCCACCGAGCTCCGCACGGGACTGTCTGGGATACTACAGCTGGTGCTGCCTTTGCGAGGTTTGAACTCCTGCAGCTGTTGCATGGCACTGCAACATGCCCGGAACCTAAGCAGAGATCGATAGACAGCTGAGAGCCCGCACCATGAATGCATAGACAGATAAACTAGATAAATGGCAAGCTACATGGATGGGCAGATACGGGAGCCGACGCGCTACGTGAAATGAGGAAATTCACAGGGATTAAGCAGAATCAGCAACGCAGCATAGAAAGTGTTAAGGCTGCTTGCCATTCCATGGGTCCTCACAGTGTTTGGCACCAGTGCTCCTGGACATTCAATACAGTGATGTGGCTTGGGGTCAGGTCACACGAAGTCACCAAAGCAGGCCTGACATGCTCGGAACGATAGAACCCGACAGAGAATGGGGCGAAACAGGTTGAGGCAAAGATGGCGACCTGTCTATCGGCAGGCTGCTTGGTGGCAAGATGCGAGAATTCTCCACGCACCTCCTGGGCGACGATGCGTGGATGATGCTCATGGGCTGGGGAACATTGACGGACCTGGCCGGGGAATGCCAACAAAAAGAAGCGTTTCGTATCCCCTCCAAAATCAGCCATCTGCCACCCTGTTCCCGGGTACAGTGACCCCTGTGAGGCCTCACAGGCGTGTTGCACAACTCGACACTCAACTCGACTACGCTTCGGAACCACCCAAGCCGCATAGTCTCAGACACTCGCTGTCATGGCCACCAAGGGCTGGTAAGATTTCTGCGAATGGTGGGAAGGCGACGCGGCCTCCTGCCAGAG
The DNA here is from genome assembly GCA_003297005.1 of Symbiodinium sp. clade A Y106. NCBI lineage: Eukaryota > Dinophyceae > Suessiales > Symbiodiniaceae > Symbiodinium > Symbiodinium sp. clade A. The sequence goes on along the minus strand of BGNK01003695.1, from coordinate 5,075 downwards.
TATGTGCAAGATCATCATGTCCACTTCCCAAGGAACAGGATCTGAGATTTTGACCTGAGCCTTGCGAAATTCCTCGATGGACCAAACCTGCACAACAGTATAACGCATTGGGCAGACCATGGCAGACCCGTCTTTGCATCGGGCATGGGCCCACTCCAGCTTGCATACGGAAAGCATGATTTCCGTTCCTTCCGTCCAAGTATGCTTTCGTCATCTTTCGTCCATTCCTCGGTCCTTACTTGCTTGTCAGTGGAGTGCGTGGATGCACGGTAAGAGTGGCTGCTATGGTTGTTGGTGCATTGTCGGTGTCGCCTGAGTTTGCAGGCGCACGGCTCCAGATGGTCGCGAATTCACTTTTGTAGTCGGGGCCGGAGAAAAAATTGAATCGTTAAACATGGCCAGGTATGGAAGACACTTTTCAAGCATGATCGGTTCATTTTCTCCTTTGGGTTTTGCAGGTTTGAGTGACGCTGCTGGCTGTGCAAGCAGCAAAAACCAAAACCGCCAGAAGAGCAGCTGAAGAGAACTGCCCGCGCGACTAAGGTCGCGGGGCACTTCAACTCAGCCTCCAGAACTGACCCAAAGGCGGCCGTGGAGGGCGGGCAGCTTGAGCAATCGGACAGCATTCACCTCCATGCTTACAGTTACAAGCATGATCGGCTCATTTTTCTCCTTTGGCTTTCGCAAGTTTGTGTGACGCTGCTGGCTGTGCAAGCAGCAAAAGCCAAAGCCACCAGAAGAGCAGCTGAGGAGAACTGCCCGCGCGACGAAGGTCGCGGGGCACTTCAACTCAGCCTCCAGAACTGACCATATCATCCATGCCTGCGCATAGAAGAGGAGAAGTATTTAACCAACAGCAGATTCCACCGACCGCTTGCTCCAGCTAAGAGCTCCTTGGGTCAGCCAGGAAAAAGTACCACACCTGAAAAGGGATCCCCGCACGCACCAAGGAGGCAGCCTTATAGAGGAGCACCGGGAAGGAGGCGGCCATCGTTTCAAGCAGCTCGCGCTGAGCCGCAGTCAAGGACGGCAAGTAGGTGATGGCCTCGACCTCTTGTACGTAAATCTCCATACCCGCATGCTCATCCATCTGCCTCGCCGTCTCACCAAGTCTGGGTTCTCCGTACAGTGAAGCATCCATGTAGCCCCTCCCGGACGAAAGGAGGAGAGGTCAAAGTGAGAGGAGCGTCGGACCCAGTGAGGCCAAATCTGGCTTGCAGCAACTTAAAGCGCCGGCGAAGATCACCTGCCGACATCGACCACAGTCATTCGTCAGGGCGGAGCTTCCCAAAAGCGCTCCAGGAGAGAGATCACATCGGGTGGATCTATGTGACTGGCCTGGTGTCGAGCAGCTCTTCCACGCGTCTTGGGAGCCTTAATCTGCAGCAAGGCAAAGGAGGTACCCGGTGCAGCGTCGCTAGGCAAAACCAGGTCGCGGCGAAAAGCAGCCAGCACCTCACCAATTCTGAGTAAGCCTCCAATCAAGAGGGAAAATGGCCGCTTCATGCAGCCATCCCCACGAGATGGAAGCAGCAGCAATAGCCAGAAGCACTCCTTTTGGGAGCGCACGGTGATGCGCATGGGGCTCTTCTGGCAGCCACGCAAAAGCCAGGTCCCATTCCGACGATAACGATCTCCGGATGCCAGCACGGGCTGCAGCGATACCATTGATCGTTTCAGAAAAGCGATAGAGCCCCGGTGCGGAACAAACGTTGCCCATACATAACAAGATGTGCAGCGATACGTTCAGCATGTTCGTACGGGGTTTCCAGCAGCTGTGCCAGGGTCATCGTTTGAGTTGTCCGGAGCCCCGTGTCGAAGTCCTCCAGGAGCTTTGCACGGTTCGCCCGGGTCACATGTCTGACCACACGGTCTGCGACGATCTGCAGAGGCCGACGAGTCTCAGCTCGGCGAACATCGGCAAGGGGTACGAGTTGCCGATAGGTCCATGGCAAGGCTACCGAAGAACCCTGAACAGACCCAGAACAGAAAAGCCAGAACCCACCCGTCACCAGGGAACCCGAAAAAAAAATCGAACCAGGGCGAGAGCAGAAAAGAAGGTGTGGTTGAGTATGCTGTGGCAAAGGAAGCAAAAGGCCAGGCTTGGTGTACAGAGCCTGATGGTCGAGGCTCAAGCCCCACCGGGGGCGAGCTGTGACAGTGAGAAAACAGGCCTGAGAGGGAAAAGCTCAAAGGCACAGAGAGGGCCGGTGGCCGAAAGTCTAGGAGGCAAAAAGGTCAAGGAAGGGGAGCCACAATGGGCCCTCGAGGAACCTCTCGATCCGGCAAGACACATCCAAAGCCCGGTCAAGCTACAGTTGTGGCAGGTCCTCCGAGCAAGGCACAGTGGGCACGGTGCCTCTTTGGCTTGGCAGCGGGCTCGCCGGTGGTACTAGCCGGGGCCTCGTCTGCAGAGTAGAAGGTCACCCTGTCGGCACCAGGATCCTGAATCCACGCTCGGGCACCAGCTCGGGAGCCGAAGAGTCGAAGGTCACGAAGAGCTCGTAGGGCTCTTCGGCCTCGAAGGGCGTGAGGCTGGCCGACACATCGAGCAAGGTCACAGGAACGGTGCGAGAGGCGACTCGCCTGACAAGGCCGCCGCGGGGCAGTCGACCTCCTGGGAACCCGGCCCAGGCACCTGCTCTCCAAGCTCGGGCGAAACGATCAGCACCGGAAAGGTTGGCGGCTGCGGTCAAAGACACAAGGCAGGGCAAAGTGGTAGTGTAGCGGCAAGGTCCTGCCGGGTCCAGAGCGACGCTCGCCTCGTGGAGCGAGCCCCCGTCGAGAAGGGCGGGAGGTTGTGTAGGCGAGTTTTTGGCTCTGTAAACGTGCGTGGCCAGCTGACTGCGGCCTCTGGTCTCGTCGTCCTGTCACTATCACGCTTAGCGATAGTTCTTCTGCGCCGCAGTGGGGATGATCCTTGCACGTGCTCTATGTCCTCTTACCTGAGGCTTTGGAGTCTGGCCTGGCCGGCATCAGCCCTGCCGACATCATCTTGCAAGGTTGCGTCCTCTCCAGAAGAACTCGTTGAGTGCTCGCCGCTCCCTCCACCTTGCCACCCGATGGTGGTGCAGGCTGTTGGAGCACCACTCAACGAAGACATTCCTTCAGCATGGTGATTTCGAGCTGGGGCGTTTCATCTGTCACTTCCGTACTGCCGATGATGATTTTGAAATCAGCCTGAGAAATCAACTTGAATCAGGACGTTCAGGAAGCCCAAGTCAAAGGCAAGATCGACATCGTAAGCTGGATTGGGTCGCATGCAAGTTGCACGCAAATGCCTCGATCTCCGGGTGTCTGTGTTGCGGAAACCCTGTCTCCCAGATCAGTCTGCTCCGGAAGTAATATGTCCTGTTGCTATCATTGCTGAACCTGCGAGCAGGGGTTCGCGGCTTTTGTCAGCTTGCCAAGAGTTGTGTTTGCTTGAGATCGCGGGATTACGCAGCGTGCTTCCTGCTTCTGTCGGTTTGCCGAACGGAGTAGACCTGTACAGTACGTGGCATCGCTCATAGCCGGCATCTAACGGCGCCACCTTTTGGAAGTTCTCTGCAGCCAACTTCCGTTGTCATAGGCCGAAGCACCCTGCCACCTTCAAGTTGGATGGCACCGCTCTCTCGACCAGGTGCAACGTGCCAGCGGTGTCCAAACGACCAGGGTTGGACTCGATGCAACTTCCGCACAGCTTCCACGTGTTGACCAAGAACATAAACACGCAGCAGTTCTTGTGCTCAAGAATGCTTTCCGCATGGACATGCGAAGAGAAATTGGACCATGTCTTCCTCATGATCTCACAACGCGATACCATGTGTGGCATGGTCTCATGCAGTCTTATCAATCATGTCGAACTAGTAGATTATCGCACGATACCATGATCTACGGGATCGCAGACAATTTACGAGATAGCCTCACAGACGATCCCCTAACATAGAGTAACGCCACATAACATCATGTGACAGCGTAATTTTTAGAGAATGTGGATGGATAACCTATGTAATGTAGGTGCACACGGTACGGCCTAGCGAACACAGCATGATACGATGCAAGAAGTAAAGCTACATGTGGCTACATAACACAGCATAACGTACGACCGAACAATGATGGGGAGGCTTCCATGGTCTTTTCCTCCACTGGCTCCAGCCTGAGACTGGAGCTTGTTGTGCGTGGAAGTGGACGCTCGCTTGTGCTCCTCACAGACCGACAGACCGCTGGTCAGTCAAAGGCAAAGGCAGCGCTTTCGGCAATCCTCGAACTCCGAAGTTACCGAGGTCAAGGAGTGCTGGATCCTGTGAGCTAAGGCGGCGATGCTTGCCACGAGAAGCGACTCCCGCCTTGTGATCTCGTCCTTCAGCCTCACTCCGACAGCAAGGGCCGTGCAAACAAACTCCCAGAGCTTTTCTGAAGCGCAGGAGCTCGAGTCTGGTAGTGTGAACCGCGCGTCGACACCAGCGTTGGGTACCGACGCTGAACATAGGACAACCGGTTTCTATCGAGCCGACACTTGCCACAGATCTGGCATCTCGGTTTAGCGAGCTTCTGGAGGCTCAGCGATGTCGGCACTCTCGTCACAAAGCACATGCTTCCCGCAGAGGTGGAGGTGACAAGCCTGGCAGATTGCAAACATGCTGATCAGCCTCCCCATCACCCCTGCGAAATTGCAACACGACATGAGATGAAGTTCTGGTCATGCCATCAGGTCTTTTTTTGTAGCAAGTGCATCATGGTCAACGATGTGTCGTTTATGGAGGCAAAGAGGCGCCTTCGACCTGGAGCTGAATGCAGACTGGTTCAGAAACAGCGCTCCCCACATCAATCAAGTCATCGTTCCGCATTTTTCCCATCGCGGTCGCTCATGCTTAGGGCTGCTTATGCTCTGGGATCACAAACGCACGTCACAGCACGCACGCACGCACACACACACACACACACACACGCGCGCGCACACACACACACGCGCACCCACACACACACACACACACACACGCACACACACACACACACGCACGCACACGCACACCCACACACACACACACACCCACAACCACAACCACAACCACACCCACACCCACACGCACACG
>BGNK01003694.1:0-67934 GCA_003297005.1 Symbiodinium sp. clade A Y106 | reverse complement strand
CCAGGTGGCAGCAGTGGGACTCCGGCGGTGCAGCGCAAGCTGAGCCTCGTGTCGGAGATGGGTGAGGAGCAAACCCCAGCCGACATTCGCAAGGCCTTATTCTAATTGGAGATCGGGTACACTAGATGATTAGATTCTTTAGGGTTTGCGCCTAGGCATATAGTCTATAGAATAGACCCCTCATATTCGGGGGTTGCAGGCACGAGTCATGGCCGGAGTTGTTCGTTCTGGCACGGATGAATCTGTCGAGCCTCCTCTGGATCCAGAGCTGGAAAGGGAAATTGATGAAGACTTGGCGGAGATGGAGCGCCAGGGTCTAGTGCCTCAGCTAGAACCGAATTATACGAATTTTTACTATGATTATAGAATTAAATTCTTAGTAGTGTAGTAGCTAGTAGTAGCAGTAGTAGTACTAGTNGTCTAGTGCCTCAGCTAGAACCGAATTATACGAATTTTTACTATGATTATAGAATTAAATTCTTAGTAGTGTAGTAGCTAGTAGTAGCAGTAGTAGTACTAGTAGTAGTAGTAGTAGTACTACGACTAGTACTAGTACTAGTAGTAGTTTATAGTAGAAGTATAGTAGGATATAGAACTAGTCCTAGCGGTCTGTAATATATATTATGTTGTATATACATTTGTTTATTTACTATGGAAAATTAGTAGTACAGTAGCAGTACCAGTAGCAGTAACATNGTTGTATATACATTTGTTTATTTACTATGGAAAATTAGTAGTACAGTAGCAGTACCAGTAGCAGTAACATGAGCAGTAGTAGTAGCAGTAGCAGTAGCATGCAGTAGCAGTAGCAGTAGTTAGTAGTTAGCAGTTAGTAGTTAGTAGTTAGCAGTTAGTAGTTAGTAGTTAGTAGTTAGTAGCTAGTAGCTAGTAGTTAGTAGTTAGTAGTTAGTAGGTAGTAGGTAGTAGGTAGTAGGTAGTAGGTAGTAGGTAGTAGGTAGTAGTAGTAGTAGTAGTAGTAGTAGTAGTAGTAGTAGTAGTAGTAGTAGATAGTAGTAGTCGTAGTAGCATAGCAGTACCAGTACCAGTACTAGTCGTAGTCGTAGTCGTATTCCTGGTGGTGGTGGTGGTGGTGGTGGAANTCGTAGTAGCATAGCAGTACCAGTACCAGTACTAGTCGTAGTCGTAGTCGTATTCCTGGTGGTGGTGGTGGTGGTGGTGGAAGTCGTCGTAGCCTTGTATATTATACATATATATATATCCTGGACTGTGTTATTTTTTCGATTCTAACATACATAATAATATAAGAAGAAGAATAGGAATTTTAATAATAATAACTGAATAATTTTGTAAAATACGAGGCAGATTTGGCTATGGACGTGGACGAGGAAGTTGCTGCTACACAGCTGTTCGATGCTTCACAGGTGCCACTANAATTTTAATAATAATAACTGAATAATTTTGTAAAATACGAGGCAGATTTGGCTATGGACGTGGACGAGGAAGTTGCTGCTACACAGCTGTTCGATGCTTCACAGGTGCCACTAAACGATACCCAGTTGGAGCCTCCTATCTCAGCAGCTTCGCAACAAGCCCCACAAGTGCCTACGCAGAATCCTGTGCCAACAGCTACTGCACTTCCTAGCCCAGCAGCTTCGCAGCAAACCCCACAAGTGCCGATGCAGAATCCTGATCCTAGCCCAGCAGCTTCGCAGCAAGCCCCACAAGTGCCTACGCAGAATCCTGTGCCAGCAGCTTCTCAGCAAACCCCACAAGTGCCGATGCAGAATCCTGATCCTAGCCCAGCAGCTTCGCAGCAAAGCCCACAAGTACCGACGCAGAATCCTGTGCCAGCAGCTAGCACTTTCCCTAGCCCAGCAGCTTCGCAGCAAACCCCACAAGTACCGATGCAGAATCCTGTGCCAGCAGCTAGCACTTTCCCTATCCCAGCAGCTTCGCAGCAAACCCCACAAGTGCCGATGCAGAATCCTGTGCCAGCAGCCAGCGGGGTTCCTAGTCCAGCAGCTTCGCAGCAAACCGCACAAGTGCCGATGCCGAATCCTGTGCAGACCCCGCAAGTGCCTACCGGTGTACCAGCAGGAGCAGCTATATATTCCTATCTGCATGAGGCCTATGGCAACTCGCACAGGTCACCGGTGAAGCCCAGGCCCGATGACCGCAGCATGAGCCCAGCCAGCAGACGTTTTGCATCGCAGAACCCGGAACCACCCATGCCAGCTGGCCCTAGCCCAGCAGCTTCGATGCCAGCCCTTTCGTCGCAACAGACCCCACAAGTGCAGAATCCTGTGTCGAGTGCAGCAGTGGAAGTTAAGACAGAGAATCCTGTGCCAGCAGCTGTTCTAGCTGCAGCTTCGCAACAGACCCCACAAGTGCCGACGCAGAATCCTCTGCCACCGCAAGTGCCGACGCAGAATCCTGCGCCAGCGGCAGCCGTGCAAGTGCCGATGCAGAATCCTCTGCCAGCAGCTGCAGCTTCGCAGCAAACCCCACAAGAAGTGCCGACGCAGAATCCTCTGCCACCGCAAGTGCCGACGCAGAATCCTCTGCCAGCAGCTGCAGCTTCGCAGCAAACCCCACAAGTGCCTATGCAACATGTGCCAGCACCTGTTCCCGCAGCTTCGCAGCAGACCCCACAAGTGCCTACGCATGTGCCAGCAGACGTTCTAGCAGCAGCTTCGCAGCAGACCCCGCAAGCGCCTACGCGTGTGCCAGCAGCTGTTCTAGCAGCTTCGCAGCAAACCCCGCAGAATCCTGTTCCTACCCCAGTAGCTTCGCAGCAATCCCCGGCAGGTGCAGCAGCCCCTACTCCGGATCTTGACCGTGTGACCGAGATGATTCAGAAGCTGGAGCTCTTTAAGCGCTCACTCTCCGACGTGAATCAGAGCACGGATGAGACACGCCAGACAATCTTGAATAGGGCGAACACACCAGACTTTGAGGCTTTGGCTGCGATGTTGCAATTGGAGACCCCAGCAGCTCCAGCAGGCAAGCAGCAGGAGATCAAGCCAGCGGGCACGCAGCAAGCCCCAGCAGCCCCAGCCCTAAAAGATGTGGTGATGGCTGATGCTTCGGGTTCCATGGCCTCGCAATCCCTAGCAGCCGCAAGCACCCAGGATTCCCAGGATGTGGAGATGAAGGATGCTCAGAATACCACGGCCCTGGTACCAGTAGATGACAAAAAGCTTACACCTCAGGAAAGGGCCCTCGAGCATGCCCTCAAAATGGCTGCCATGACCCCTGAGGAAGTCCAGGACCGTGTTTATGGGTTTTAGTATATATATANTATATATATAATATATATTACTAGAAACAACACCTCTGACCTTGAAGCCTTGAAGCCCAAATATGCCTTAATCCACAGGGCCACCCTTACTCGAAAAAACCCCTCGACAGGAATCCAGTCGCCGAGTCGTCTACATGCGGTACTTGCGAAGCTTCGAAGGCAAACCCAGAACTCCTGGAATTATAGTTTTCCCAAACCCTAAACCAAACCTCAACCAAATTAACCCTAAACCAAAACCAAACCCTAAAATAAACCCTAANTACTTGCGAAGCTTCGAAGGCAAACCCAGAACTCCTGGAATTATAGTTTTCCCAAACCCTAAACCAAACCTCAACCAAATTAACCCTAAACCAAAACCAAACCCTAAAATAAACCCTAAGCTAAGCCCAAAACCTAACCCTAAACCAAACCCTGAACTAAACCCTAAACTGGACCCTAAACTGAACCTTAAACTCAACTCTAAACTCAACCCTGAACTGAACCCTAAACCAAAACCTCANAACTGGACCCTAAACTGAACCTTAAACTCAACTCTAAACTCAACCCTGAACTGAACCCTAAACCAAAACCTCAACCAAACCCTAAACTCCTAAACCAAACCCTAAACTGAACCCTAAACCTAACCCTAAACCCCAAAATTGAGCTGTGCAGGTGCCGCTTGCCCACCGGCAGTGCTCGCCGAGTGGCGCAAGGCGCACGAGGGCAAGAAGGGTCACTCGATGCAATATATAGGATTACCTTAGTCGATTTCGCAATTATTATTTTGGGGTAGTGGTTCATGTTGTTTGGGACTATCAGTGTTTTTAGACTTACGATTGTAGAATATTTCCAAACCCCTGAGCCAGAAGACTTACGGTTAAACCCAATATTTAAATATAGAAAATATCTAGCCCTCTCTTTATTGGCAACCGAGATGGGAAGCGGATCGGTGACCTGTTCAAAGAATTCGTTATTAGCAACGAGAATTGGGGCGCCTCGAGGGTGGTGGCGATCCACCGTTGGTCAAGGACGGTGCAAAGGGAGGGCGTCCACGAGTGGTTGGGCAAGACGGATTCTAGATCTGAACATCGATGTTTTATTTTGTAGCAACTATAATGGCCGTCGTAGTATTTTGTCGTAGTATATATATATANAGTAGTAGTAGTAGTATTTAGAGTAGTATATAGATGTATTCAATTAAACAATAATAAGGGTTACTCTTCTGTAATTAATGATATGGGAACTGAGGACCTGCTGAAGAAATACACCGAGACCCAGGTGGATATGCTGATCCACGACAAAGCAACTCGATAGCAAAAGTTTCGAGCTCTTTAATTTTATCTTTACTGTTGTTGGGTATATTGGCTGGGGTTTAGGGAGTGAGGTTCAAGGGTTATGCGGGTTAAGTCGCAAGACAGGAGACGGACGCCACGATGTTCATGGAGCACCCCGATTTTCGGTTCGCGGAGGACGGTGCAGCAATTTTGTTGCTAATCCATTATTGGTGTTAACTCTTATGGGTTATATATATCACTAAACTCTAAACCCCCAATCTCTAAACCCTACCTACATGCCGGTGCAGGAAGCTGTTCGGAAGGAGATGAGATTGTATAAGTGCTGGACTTCCGCCAGAGAAATCGAACTAGAAGTGGACGAAATTTCTTTCACGTATGAAAGGGAGGCGCAGGGTCCAAGCGCTGAAGCTATCGCGAAGGCCGGGGAGAGCGGTGGCACGGGTGCTGATGGGGACGAGAATTCGAAGGACAACCGTGCGAATCAGCGGAAAGCTGTGCGAGAGGTCAAGGCAAAAACAACGGAAGCGCTAGCCAAGTCCGTTCCTAGCCTATATCTTGGGAAGGGACGGGAGGGATTCCTAGGTGGATCGAGTCAGGGTATTTTCAGTCTTTCTCATATATTTTATTTATATGGATATACATATAATTAATATTTATTTATTTATTTNATGACATAGGCTTATAGCTTAACTCGGGTTCCCGGGTCCGCATAAAATGCACATAAACTGTAGATATTAGATATGCAGCTATCCTCTCAGGCATTGCAGGCTGCCAACTCCAATATGCTCGAGATCCGTGGCTACCGCACGAAGCTGCTCAACAACGACGTGTACTTTAGCTGACCTATATCTAGAGGTATCCGCAGGGTATCATTATATATATATAGCTATTATACAATTTCATTATATATATATAATGATACCCTGCGGATACCTCTAAACCCTAACCCTGATATCCTATTTTATCCCTACAACCCGAAATCCCAAGCCCCTGTCTGGGATAATTTTTCTCGCTCGGGGATTCGATCATCTGGCGTTAAGTATTTAAATTGAAGCCTAGGCAGAAGGAGTTGGTGGATGCTCTGTGCCAGAGCATGTCGGTACACCATGACATCATCGAGAAAGCTACCAAGAGATTGGAGGAGACCGTATTTCAATTATGATACAAGCCCAAACCCCCATACAACCTGAAGCTTATTATATTAATATATATATATATGTTGTACCCCCTAGATGATAAATATTAATCCCAACCCCTAGGAGCCCCTGAAACCTTAAGCCCTATCCCTAATTAAGCCCACCGTTTAAAATATATAGTTTGAACCCAAGCCCGCAACTTGTTTTAATAATAAGTAGACCCTAAAACCCCGGTCTTGCCGCCAGGAGGGCATCTCCACGGGAGCCAAGGGGCAGGACCTGGAGCAGTTGGTGCTCGAAGTGGGGACGGCAAATGCTTCATTCAAAACCGCAAGCAAGCATGTGCACCTTCATCTGAGAGCGAAGAAAACGGGAACCGCCACAGCGAAATCGGCCCCGAAAGCAAAGGCCAAAGGCCGTGGGAGGAAGTAAGGGCTCGAGCTTGGATTTTCCAGGATCAACGATCTAGATCTTGCACCTAGAACCTTGTAGCAGGGTAAGCTGCATGCATCCTAGCACTGGCCGCTAGAATGGTCCCATATGCACCGGGGGTATAGCTCAGCTACTTCGTTCGGGGACCCTTCAAACCAAAACCCTAAACCCTGGACACATACCCTTGACAGTGCTAGTCTTATACCGGAGCTTGGGAGTGGATCATAACGGGCAGTCAGGATGCGTGTGCAGCACGTATAGGCGCAGCAGGGATAGTGCCTGAGCTGATCGTCGTTCACGTTCGAAGCAATGCATGCTTAGGGCATGCACTTTTGATGAACCGGGTCGGGCTGTGTACAAGCCGTGCTATCCTGGTGGTGAGTTCGGAGTGCTACTGCCGAAAAAATGATTCCGCACAAGGGGGCGCTAGTATTAGCTACACGGACAGTAGCAATGACATTCTTGCGCAGGTGATGACACGGCATTTGCCGATTACCTACTCAGGTCTCTTGGCACCGGGGCCCTGCGGCTTGCAATATTGATGCACATATGTTTTACCCCACCCAAGACTGGGGTAACTNCTGGCGGTAGAAAAAATTAGGCCTATAACCAAAACCCTTGTAGATATAAATTTCATCACTTGTGTAGATTGAACCACTACCCGCTTTAGTGCTCCCCAGCAACCTTAAAGTTTGGGGTTGCTGTCGTGGTTTAAATATCTTTTTGTATATATTGGGGGGGTTGAGGGTTTGGAACTAGTAACTAAAATACATAATAGCCAGGCATCATCAGGTTACACGAGAGACTATCGAATATCGATCCAAGGCTTCGTCAGCTTCAGAGCTGCAGCAAGCGGCAGAGGCGATGCTACGAGAAAGTGGAGGTGTTGGGTCACAGTTGACACATCGAATAGCCAAAGCCGGCAACTTCGGCCGGCACAAACAAAATGTGCAGAGAGATATAGGCAGAGCTCTCGATCTCCCGGTNTGTAGCAATGAAAATAGTCTATAACTAATATTAGATATTAATGGTCGATATCTAAATCCGAAACTAAACCCTAGGCCTGAACCTTAGCCTTATAATAATAACCCGAGGCCTCTAATCACTATATTAAACCCTAGACCAAACCCTGAAGGCATTAAAGTCCTAAGTCTGAAAACTCTTAAACCCCGAAACTCAATCCCTAAACAACCCCAAACCCTTACATGCCAAAATTCAATATCCTCTAATATATATAGTTATAATTAAAAACCGCTAAGCTCTGAAGTCGCGATTCGCTACAACTGAGGACTTGCATTGGGTATCGGTGCCATGCAAAGATGCAACTGACAGACGCACTGAAACAACGATGCAATTGCCAATCATTCTGCCTCATGAGCTTTATCAATTTTTGGTGGATGCTCAGCATATACTCAGCTACCCCCCAACCCCTTACACCGAACTCCCTATCCTAATAATAAGCCTATATTGTTAAATATTCCTCACCAGCAGGGTTTTCCCGACAGCCCCAACCCCCAACATTGTAGCCTGTAAGGAAACCAAGCGCATCAGCGTCGACCCCGAAGAAATCAAAGAGTACTGGTCACAATTGGCTGCAGCGCTGGGGCGAGATCCTGTTGGAGCTGCTGAGGGAATGGTTCCTCTGGGATGGTGGGGGGACGACGCTCGCTACAACAAACAGAATGACAAGATTACTTTATTCACGATGAACGTGCTCCATCACAATCCACAACGATTCTAGCTACAGCTGATCAATACTTTTTTAAAAAGTATTATATGTTGAGGGATTTGATGTAGGCTGTAGGATCTAGTACATGAGACCCGACCAGGTGGGCAAATGAAACGCTACCCGATAATGACGATCAGAGAATGGGTTTCATTCGGCCTACGGACTTGGGCACCCGCACTGCGGGTGATTGCATGGAGCTTCAATGTAGCTTGGTCGATTAAATTAATTAATATTGTATATTAAGTAATTATAATCTAGCTAAATCCCTCCAAATCCGTGTTGACTATATATATATATNTGCGGGTGATTGCATGGAGCTTCAATGTAGCTTGGTCGATTAAATTAATTAATATTGTATATTAAGTAATTATAATCTAGCTAAATCCCTCCAAATCCGTGTTGACTATATATATATATGTGAACGCCCCTGCAGATTCTTGCATCGGGTGTCAACCCCACCGTCGGCATCGATGGGAGTGCACTGAAAGGAACTATGGCCAAGCGGGCTGGGTCACCTGTTAAAGGNAAAGGACCTGCTTCGAATATACAATTACGTATTGTTTTTTGTCGTTTAAGTTTTCTAGTACATATAAACTAAATATATTATCGAGTCCTAATTTTCGAACAGGCTGTTTCAATTATTTTTTCATCATGGATCAGGACAGAGAGCAATTCTCTCGGAATTCCGTGGTGATTGGAAATTCCATTGTGAGCATTTTGCTCTGACAGCGTATTACAAAGCCAACAAGCTTTGTCACATTTGCGTGGCAAACAAACTTGGGCCCGAATCGTTTCTTACAGTACAGTACATCTGTTTATTCTGTCGAACAAACTCTATTAATGGCTTGGGCACAACTGGTACACGATCAGCTGAGGTATGCTGTCGACCTTACCAAGCAATACCAACGAAGGAGCTCCGAGGATGTGTTGCAGAATTGCATGGCTCAACCGCTTCGCAATCNGGACTTCCAGCCGTATCAAATACGGCCGTGTGCCATGCACACCGTGAATCTTGGCGTATTACAGAGCCACAGCGGATCCGTCATGGAGTTGCTTCTGAATCGAAACTTCTTCGGGGCGCCTGATAATCTTGCGGATGCACTACAGAATTGTACAACTCGTTTCAAGCAGTATGCTGCTACACATCGCATCACGCACTCCGTCTTTCTGAATCCGGGCATTATGGGAAACATCTCTGGGTACCCCAATCTGGCGTTGAAAGCGTGGAATGGTAGGGTGTTTTTGTCATTCCTCGCTGTATGTCTTCGTGCCGTCGTCGCTTCTTCGAACCCACCCGACCTCGAGATCAGCCTGGCAGAACAAGCGACGCGGAGCCTTCTTGCTTGGTTTCAAATACAAGAGAAATCACCCCGCCGCTCGATGAATCCTGAGGACGCTCGCAGCTTTTTGGAAATTACCGATGTTTTCTTGAGGCTCACGTCTGGCCTTGCCAGATTGGCCATGCGAAAATGTGTGCTGCGCTGGAAGATTTTACCCAAGCATCACGTGCCCAAGCCGCACTGCATGTTAATTTAAATGATTGTTAAGAACTAGTGTGTCGATTATAGGTTTAGGGAGTTTAGGGTTTAAGGCCTGGGGTTTCATATTGTCAATTTATTGTGTCCCTGAGATCATGCGGCACTTGGGGGAAGATGCAGTTCTGTACGGCCTAAATCCCCGAGCCACGCATACCTATCTTGATGAGGACTGCATAGGCCAGTGGAAGCTGCTATGCTTGCATTCACCATGCAGCTTATAGTGCAGTTTATGAGTACACGTTTTGAGTAATCTAGTATACTTTACTGTATCTGGTACTCCGGTATACTATGCTACAAGAGCCGAGGCAGCATGATGGAATTGCGCTTNATACCTACTTCGTTTAGGTGCTACATCTACTGGTTGAGCCCTGGCAGTCCTGCATGCCGCATTCGAGCTGCGCCGCGCCGTTGCTTGCAACAAGGCTGCTTTGTACAGGCAGGGTTAGTATAGGGTTGTTCGAATTAAACCTTTTCGGGGTTTTAGGGAGTATATATATGGGTAGTTGTCAAAATTACGGTCCCTTTGTGGGTACCACATATATATATGTATATGATATAATATATATATATATATATATTTCTTTTGGGGGGGAACATACCCATATATATCGCGTCTAGGGTTTAGGGTAATAGGGATTGAAATTTAAGTTAAGTTATGAGGGTTATTAGGGTTGGGGTTTCAGGCTCCTGCAAGCGAAGTGTCAATTGAAATATCAAGTGAAGTGCTCTGTGCAATGCGTGGTGATTGGCTTTGATCCGGATCAGATCACAGAGATTTGTGGCCCAAAGCCCTCTAATTATATGTACGCATTAGGGACCCAGCAGCACTTAAAAGCTATGACGAAAAGCGCTGTCGATGTCGATGCCGAGATGAAGCCTACGTCTAAATTCACTGCTGACCACGTAAAGTATTTTCTCAAGCACCGAAAGATCAGACTGAGCAAGCTTTACGCAATCCGGGCTGTGTTGGCGGATTCAGATCTTCGCTTCAATGGCACAGGTTTTTCATAACCGGTGGGGGTTTTTTGGGCGGTTTAGTAGTGGTCTATATATTAATTTAATTTCGATTGTGGATTTGTGCACTAGATCCTANATTCAGATCTTCGCTTCAATGGCACAGGTTTTTCATAACCGGTGGGGGTTTTTTGGGCGGTTTAGTAGTGGTCTATATATTAATTTAATTTCGATTGTGGATTTGTGCACTAGATCCTAGGCTTGGGACTCAGCACGCGAGCTCGGCTTGGAGATTGATAAGGTCATCAGTGAAATCGAGCAACATTATATGGCCAAAGCGGATGTGCGTGCGAGCTGATCACTTCGACCACCGGANTAGGCTTGGGACTCAGCACGCGAGCTCGGCTTGGAGATTGATAAGGTCATCAGTGAAATCGAGCAACATTATATGGCCAAAGCGGATGTGCGTGCGAGCTGATCACTTCGACCACCGGATGCTGGACTTACCCTATATGCTCCAAATTCGATTTATGATGTCTACACATAATGTGCAGATTCGTGCATGCAGCATCGAAATCCTTGGCCTACTGGGCTAGCAAAAGGCTCGTCGAATGTGCTAGTGGACCATGGTCCTGAAGCCCATATCTTAAACCCCTTCGACCATATACCCTAAATACCAACGGCTTAAAACCCTAAACCTGAACCCTATACTCAATATATATTATTAATAAATTCTAGCCGAAATCCTCGATTCTCAAACCGTACACCCGAAAACTACTCAAAACAAGAAGACAAGCAACCATGCTATAAGCTTCAGGGATCGATTTTGATTGGTTTGGGTTGTGATTCGCGGTCTCAGGTTCAGGGTTTCGACCCGTATATCCCAGGCTCCGGTACGTGAGAAGCCATCCTGAACCCTCCCCCAAATCACGATTTCCATGGTTTTCCATGGTTTCTGTATGTGTCCGGTTTTCGCTAACGCACGGGCAAAATCCATAAATGTAGCCTTGGGCGCTAACTTACGCNCATCCTGAACCCTCCCCCAAATCACGATTTCCATGGTTTTCCATGGTTTCTGTATGTGTCCGGTTTTCGCTAACGCACGGGCAAAATCCATAAATGTAGCCTTGGGCGCTAACTTACGCAAATGTCGGCAAATAGCACCAGCATTGGAGCATCAGGGATACTCATGGAATTCCGCATGCTCAGATTGCTGGGTAACCCTCCTAGCTTGAACTTCCGCGGCCAAGAAGTCAAGGGTGTCCGCGGGCCCAAGCTTGGCGCCATCATTGTCAACGAAAGTCGTTTGAACGACCGGCTTCGGTTTGATGAGGCTGGACAGGAGTGCCTCTGCATCACCAAGCATCCCTGCTGCACCTAAGTGTAAAATGGAGTCCAAACGCTTCGCCTCAGGGCCCAAGTCTAAGTTCGGCACATCATTGCCTTGACGTGCTAAGAGGATTGCACCGTTTAAGGGTTCCTTTAAAGGGGTCTATAAGGGCTACTATAAGGGTTATTATATGGATATAAGTATATAGGGGCCTTTGTAGCTCGAATATGGGTTTGGGGCCCATTTTACTATAATCATAATAAGGAATCCCCAAAAAATGTAGACCACTGTGTCGAATTCAGTGGTGTGTATGGTTATGGGTCAAGCGTAGCATCGACCCTATAAGAAACCTCTCAGAGGATCTAGAGGCGAGGTATGGTTTATGGATGCATAGGGTGTAGAGGGTTTAGGGTTTAGGGTTTCGGGGTTTAGGGTTTATGGATGCATAGGGTGTAACAAAAAGCGTATCCGGCGTATCCACCTATTGCTGGCAATAGGTGTAACCGCCTCCGAAATCATCAGATCCACAAGCTAGTTTACGTCACGAACCCTAAACCCTAAACCGTAGGGGTCGCGGGCACGACGGTAGACTACCGACAGTACGGGCTTAAGGCTGTAGCGGTTTAGGCAATTTCGGCGTCCAAGAACCATACCCTAAACCCTAAACCGTCTGCGGCAAGTTATTCTTGGAGCCCTTCTTCGAACTCTTCCAAGCCCGTTCAACGGGATATTTTCAGGGCGCCTTCAAGGGTTCCTACAATAATGGCACCTGGTTAGCTTCGCTCACTCACTTCCCCACGTTTCAACTGAACATGCACTTCTGCCTGGGGCAAGGACTCCCGATTCGTCCTCAACAAGCAAGGGAATCTGCGACAGGACGGCCGCAAATCGTTCAGCCTCACAACTCAAGTGATATGCTGCTTGCAGACACGAGAGCAGCTTGCCCACCCCTATCGCTATGGGGTACCATAAAGATACGGTAAGGCTCCTTCAAGGGTTCTTTTGAGGGTCCTTCCTTTAGGGGTGCCCTTACTAGAGAGTACCTTTGAAGGTCCATTTTATGGGGTTAACCCGCACTCTTCTACGGGGGAGGCGGACAGAAATCGATGTCTCAGGAAGCCAAACCCTCTTGGTTGGTAGGGTCCTCCCTTGAGATCATCCTCTACGTAGAGGCTCATACCCTACCCCTGTTATTTAGGGTACCTATAGTTTTATGGCTACGATCTGTTATATAGAAAAGTAATGAGATACCCTAAAAATGGGGTAGTGTATGAGCTTACAGGTAGTACCGAATTATTACATCCATTCGGTTTCTTTACACCTTCAGTCCCAATGAACCCAAATTAAGCACATGACCTTTAAGGGCCGCCCTTAGGAAATTTATGGCTAAACCCTCAAATGAAATAGCATCTAGGCCTAAAGCCTGGACGCTCGGGTCAGCCGACCCTTTGAGACAAAAAACGGCGGCACTGCGCAGTCCCCCAGAGGATGAGACATACCGCCTTTATGACAGAACCTTGGGCTTTGGGTATCTTGACCCATAAATGATGGTAGGAAACGGCTTTGGGTGTGTCGACCTTCAAAATCGCAGCAGGCAGGCAAGGCTCAGAAGAACACCAGTCTCCATCGAAGTTGGAAAGAAGAGTAGCCGGCAACACTGAACCCAACAGAGAAATCCAAACATGGATCACCCAAAATAGTAATTAGGCCGCTGAATGAGCTAGAATAGGCTGAACGGCACATCAAAACGGACTAGATGGAACCGAGAGAACCTCTTGCAGCCAAGATTTGCTCACCGCATCTCACAACAATGATGAGTGGCTCCGCACGAAAGAGAGAGATGCGTAGCTATGTAGCTGAAACAATAAAGGTACCGCACTCGCCAGCCCTTGGAAGACACATGCTCTCATGACAATCATCCGTGGATGGCGCGGCACATACCCGGAGGGTCAAAAGTACCTACAGTATAGAACCATACGATTGTTCTGGTTTCGGTAGATATCGCACATCTGGGTCCATTCATCTCGGTACTTCGGACCCTGCGGGGAAAGGCGGGGCCGCTGAATGAGCTAGAATAGGCTGAACGGCGCATTAAAACGGACTAGATGGCACCGAGACAACCTCTTGCAGTCAAGATTTGCTCACCGCATCTCACAACACTGATGAGTGGCTCCGCACGAAAGAGAGAGATGCGTAGCTATGCAGCTGAAACAATAAAGGTACCGCACTCGGCCTGCCCTTGGAAGATACATGCTCTCATGACATCATCCGTGGATGGCGCGGCACATACCCGGAGGGTCAAATGTACCTACAGTAGAACCATATAATTCATACGATTGTTCTGGTTGCGGTAGATATCGCTCATCTGGGTCCATTCATCTCGGTACTTCGGACCCTGCGGGGAAAGGCGGGAACAAAAACCCAAGTCTTCGAGGACAAGGGTGGCTGCAAGGCGCTCAGTGGCTCGGGTCGTGCTGCCCGTATGCCGCTGCAATCCTATGCCCCCTTTGGAAAGCCTTCGACCGACCTTTCTTCGATGCATAGCTGAGGCTCAGCCGCCACAAAGTGCTCGGACTGGTGTTGCATGCCCAGGTCGCGGAAGAAGACGTCATCCGGAAGTGTGTCCTCTCCCTTGGCGAGCGCTTCTTCGATGGCCTTCTTGAAGAGCGGCCGGGCGTTCTTCTTGATCACTCCGGTAGCCGGGCTGCCAGCCAGAACTCCCTTGCGGGCTTCCCCATATGTACCCATAGGCCAGTCGAGGTAGACACGACCGCCTTGGCTCTTCCTAGCTTCGGAGAGATCCCCCTGCGGAAGCAGCTGGAAAGCTTGGCCTAGGGGCCTCACAACTTTCCGAGAGTGGAGAAATCCGGGGCAGAGCCAGAACACCTGCCAGCCCTCTGGCAACTCCTCCAGGCTCCTCCGCAGCTCCTCGCCGAAGTTGTTGATAAAGATGGTATCGTCTTCGGCGAAGATGGCGGTGTCGTCGTCACTCTTCTCTGAAAGGCTCAATCCCATCAAGAACTCCGAGGCCAGAGCTTGGTTCTTGCTCCCATTATCAGCGCTGAGCTGAATGCATTTCAGACCCTCCTTTTGGCATCGTTCCTGGAGCCTTTCTGATCGCTTCTCTCCGACTTCGTTCCCCGAGCTGCTGAAGTAGACAGTCCATGGAGACGAGGCCGAAGCCGACGCCGCAGCGCCGTAGTCGGAAGTTTGAAGAACTTCGAGCGTGTCGGGGTCGAACCGGAAGTCCATCAGCCCAGTCCAGTTCCCTCTGACACTCCGAAGAGTCTCAATCAAGGAGACACTTGTTTTGGCCAGGTCGGGTCGCTCTTTGAACTGACCTGGTGCCGCAAGGCTGATGCCTCGAGGTTTCGCCAGGAGGCAGCTGTCATCGGTCATAGCGGCAGCAGCGGTAGCAGCCGACACAGCCGTGAGCCGGAGGAAAAGGCTGAGATGGCATGGCATCGTTCGCCAGCTCGAAGCCTAACGGATCCGGATCAACCCCGAGCTTGAGCCACAAACACTTCAGTAGGGTTTAAGTTTTAAGTGTTGAGGGCTCAGAGGTTCCTGGCTTCGAGATTGGCAGGATCTGGCTCGAGCTTCTCCATCGGTTCACTTCTTCGGTAAGGCCCCCTCCTGGCCCCTCCATCACTGCTTCGTGTGTGTGGGGGACAAACAGAGAGAGAGAGAGAGGGTTTAGGGTTTGTTGGGTGGGGGAGAGCTAGAGCTGGAGCCAGCCAGACAAGGAGAGAGAGAGAGAGAGACAGAGAAAGAGAGAGAGAGAGAGAGCGAGAGAGCGAGAGAGAGAGCGAGAGAGAGAGAGAGAGAAAGAAGATGATAGCCAGGAGCCTCCTCGTGACAGCCGTAGCTCAGCAGCATCGCGCCGACAGTCAGGCAGCCTTGTTAGGGTTTAGGGTTTAGTTTAGGCTTTCATCAAAGGCAAGTATAATAATTAGAGTAGGATATGGGACTCCATTTTAAGCACTAATTAGTGTGAGATAAAGAGGCACCCTAAAGAATTGCATGGGTAAGATCCCTATATCAGGGCTTAGGGTAACAGCCATAAGAATCCCACGTAGCTAGATAGCAGACAGGGTTTCCAATACAGACTGAGGATCCGCAGTAGCTATGCTACATGGAAGACATTACGACTTATCTATTGGAAATTACAATTGATGGTTGTTAACATCTGCCCATAAAGGTAACTGCTCAGGATCCTTCGAGAAGCCTAAATCCTTTGCGAACCCTGGGCCATCTGCAGCCCTGTGCCCTAAGCCCGTTGGATCCTACCTGTCATGAGTCATTGGAGTTTAGGGTTTAGGTTTCAGTGCAAACCCTCAACTCTGTTGATCCCTAACCCCTTTCCGAAGCCTACACAAGCAGCTGATAAGGAGACCCTGAACACCCCCAAAACCCATTCCCATAAACCCTACACCCTACGCCAATAAACCCGAAGCCAAGGAGCAAATGAGATCAGCCGGCTGCAAACCGCATCTTCGAGATTGTGTAAGACCTGTGAGGCATCCTGCCACCTGGAGGCCAGGATTAGGTGGGGTTAAGAGGCTTATAGGGTTTAGGGATTAGGAGTTAGGGTTTTGGGGTCTTAGGGTCGTAGGGTTTAGGGTCTTATAGGGTTTAGGCTGTAGGGGCTAGGGTCTGGTTGGTGTCTTTTGGCCTGGAGTGTGAGTTGAAATCTCTTGCTGAAAGAAAGCACTAAGCCTCTAAACGTCTGAGTATACCTAAGAAGCTTTCAGGGTAGTCAATGCCTGTGTATTCAAGCATGGAAACCTCCTGCCTAGGACACGTGTCGCCGCAGCACTGGGATTTCGTTAATTTCTTCGGGAAGGCACGACACACAAACCTCACGATAAAATCCCGAGGTTAAACTTGGAAGTCCCAAAAAAACAAACCCTAAAGCCACAAACCCTACGTGCTACAGCCCTGAACCCTACAGAAGCGACAAGTGTGCAGAATTTAAAGCCACAGAGCGGGGCATGAGAGTAAAGGTACACCGTGGTATAATTACATAAGGAATACGGGCTTAGAGCTGTATGATTGGTGCAAGGTATTAGGGGTTCTACCAATGCTATAGTTTGACAATAATGACCCCTCAGATTGAATCCCGAGCGCTCCCATATGGCTTAAGGCTGCCAACCCTGAACCTGCTAGCACCTTCGAAACCAATCCATACCCTTATATATATATACATAGAGAGGGAGAGAGAGAGAGAGAGATAGGTGCCCGTATATTTGAAAATAATCCGCATTCGCTCATATCAAGTAACAAGTTAAGATCAAAGTCTGTTCTAATTGGTGATCATGAATCATTACAGCACATTACAGCCACCGAATGGCTCAACAAAAATCTAATCAATCCCCTCTGTGAAGCCGGTAACAAACCTATTAGCAATCCTATGGAAGCCCTTTAAACCCGATACACGGGGCCTCCGCGCTTTCTCACAGATCGTCAGCGCTGCGCTGTAAGTGACCATAGAGGGCTCCAGCTCGTTCAACTCTACCTCCGGGGGTGCGAGCACCTTTTGAAGGATCCCTTATTACTAGTAACCAGGGGTAGATCCATTAAAGATCCCTTATAGTAACCCTACAGATCCCTTAATCGATCCCTTATAACTACCTAGAGTCTCCATTGTAGTTCCTTTTTTTGGTTAACCAGTTTTATGGTTAGGATCCTATAATAGAGATTTTGGTTAACAAAAAAAGGAACTACAATGGAGACTCTAGGTAGCATCTATACAAATGGCCCCAAGCTCTGGTCTGCGCAAAGCCCAAAGCTGGCTCGGACTTGGAAGAGGGCTGTCGTAACCCTTATGGATCCCTTGAAGGATCTCTAAGAGTACCCAAAGATAGCTCAAGGATCCCTTTTTTCTGCAGCTTCCTGAAGGGCTTCCGGCCCGGGGCTGAGGCTACCCTGAACTCTAGGGTTTAGGGTTTAGGGGTTTAGGGTTTAGGGGTTTAGGGTTTAAAAAGGGGCTACCCTGAACCCAAAACAAACCTTACCCCCCAAAGCATGTGCCTCTGAAAGAAGCTGCAAAGCCCACTGCCACACGGATGCTCTGCCACAGCTGGCGATCAGCGAGTTGAACCTCACTGGACCGGAACAGGGTTTGGTTAGATATCGGGATTTAGGATTTAGGGTGCAGGGTAAAACAAAAACAAACAACAAACACCACCCCCCGAACACCCAACTCGTAAGCCTTGACCCAGAACCACCAACTCTGAAGCTATCCCGAGTCTGCCGTTCAAGCTGCAGCCCTAAAAGGCAAAACCACAATTCTTGCCCTGCCACCCTAAGCACACGCACCCGACATCTCTGCTTATTAGTATTAACTTGTCACGTGCTTGTTCTCTTCACTTCTTCCCGGACTTATCGGGCTGGGTCGCTACCTCCTACTTTTCTCACAAGGTAAGCACATTTGTTGATCGCAGATCCTGCGCAAGCCTGTCCTCAACAGCCGAGGCTCGTTATTATCGTCGGGGGCGGCCCATGAAGACAGAGGTGGGTGAGGAGGCCAAGGGCAAGCTCCCATTGCTCCTGGCGCTAAGCGGTCCTTTCTGCTTGCTTTGCAAATAGTATACAACAGAGCGAGGCTTGAACCCGCATTAAACCTCGAAAAAACACTCTAAACCCTTTAAACCCTAAATCCTAAAACCCTAAATCCTAAGACCCTAAATCCTAAAGCCTAAATGCTAAAGCCCTCAACCCTAAAACCCTAAATCCTAAAACCCTAAACCCCTAAACCCAACACCCAAAGCTGGCTTTGCGGACCCTGGGTTGCTATTGGACTTCTTGAGGTTGGGGCTTCTGGGACGTGGGGTTTGGGTTTCTTTGGGGGTTTAGGGGCTTAGGGGTTCAGGGTTTAGGGGTTTGGGGGTTAGGGCTTAGGGGTTTAGGGTTTAGGGTCTAGGGGTTTAAGTTTAGGGGTTTTGGGGTCTGGGGTTTAGGGTTCAAGGGCTTAGGATTTAAGGGTTCAGGGGTTTAAGGCGTATGGAGTTTACGGTCAAGGGTTTCAGACGTATTCGCAGAATTCAATCACTTCCTTCGATCCCTAGTTACACACCCGTCCCATAGTGCACATATTCAGTCGATAAGGTAGTCGTATTTCGCAAATGCCACATCCGTTTATATTGTGTCCATGTCTGTGTCCGCACACATGTGCATACACCTGACTATGCGTATACATGTGTGTCTATACAACTTGTGCATGTATGGCCGAAGGATAATGTTCAAGCACATACCTGACTGAGCATACACACACAGGTCTGTGTGTGCGTGTGTATATGTGTACGTACACATACATACACACACACACATATATATATATAGAGCTTTCTCTGTGCGTGCATGTGCATGTACATTAAATTTTAATATTACATTGATCTACATACGATATGCTGATGTGGTGCCTGAAGACAGAATATACTTGAGACCAGAAAGAATACACTTAAGTGCACAGCTCAATAGCCGAGAAGCACAGCGAATGACAGGACACGTCCCTAAACCCAGACGAAGAAAGCCCTAATAAAGCCCTACTTCGAGCCCGAACTACTCAAACCTGGGATTCTGACGTCCTAAACCACCATAGGGGCCTGAATAATTAGAATAGGGTTTTGGAGCCCATTATACTATAGTTATAATAAGGAACCCCATAGTATAGGTAATTATTCAGGCCCCTATATTAGATACTGTAACTCTTGTCTTCTCCATTCCCTACTCCTCAGCGCCACAGGCAGCAATGGCGACGTTGTACACCACGACATTCCTCGGGCCCAATCTATCCGTTGAGCTTCTGAGTTTAGGGTTCAAGGATTTCTTTGTGGTCCTAAGTACCTATGACATGGAGGATACTTTCCGAACATCTCCTACTAGTTCCAGAAACCAAACCTTCTACTAGGTCATGTTGGTAGCTAGGACCTATTGAAAACCTGTACTGAGGCTTGAAAGTGGCCTTTGTGGTAAACGTAAAAGGTCAAGTCAGGTTTTTCGGTTGGTTGAATAAGCGGACCTGGGGAATGCCTAAATCCCAGATCAGAAAACGAAACCGTAACAAAGCCCGGCGAATGCTCCTAAACGCTACGCCCTAAAGCCCTGGTCCCCTAAATCCTCATCCCAAAACACCCCTAAACCATTATTAGACCGCCAAAAGTAGGGAAAATATGGCTCAAAACCTATAAAAGGCCATTATTCTGCATACTTTTGGGGTCCAGGTATCAACCCTCAATCCTACGGTTTAGGGTTTAGGGTAACCCTGAGGGTCCAAAGGACCCAATAATTAGGTCGTCAGGTTTCGGATAGTAGTTACCCATCGGCCCCAGAGTAGTTCCTTTTGGGGGTTCATATTTAGAATTCTATAAGATAATCCCAAAAAGGAACTATTTTGGGGCCTATGGGTATGTAGGTTATCATCTGGGAGAGTATATTCTTAGGTACTCGGACCTTTAGGGTAAGCTTTGACCTGACAAGGGTCCCGCGCAGTTGCTGAGTCATGGAGTCGGCCAGAGTCAAGAGAGCAGCCTCCTGACTGATGCCGGCAGTTCTCTAAATTAGGGTCCCTCTTATTAGGGTCCCTTTTTGGGATTCTTGAAAGAGATCTATCCGGGTTTCTACAAAGGTACTATCATGAGGGGCTGATGCGGGTAGTTCTCAAAAATAGGGTCCCTGTTTAGGGTTCCTTAAAGGGATCTATAGGGGTTTGTATAAAGGTACTATAATAGTTCTCTAAATTAGGGTCGCTTTTTAGGGTTCCTGAAAGGGAACTATATAGGG
This sequence comes from Symbiodinium sp. clade A Y106, assembly GCA_003297005.1. NCBI lineage: Eukaryota > Dinophyceae > Suessiales > Symbiodiniaceae > Symbiodinium > Symbiodinium sp. clade A. The sequence goes on along the minus strand of BGNK01003694.1, from coordinate 47,495 downwards.
GTTTCTACAAAAATACTCTTAGAGTTTTATGTGGGTACCCTAGGCTCCATAGTAGTTCCTTTTGGGGGTTCATATTTGGGGGTTTCCGAAAATAGGGGACCCTAATATAGTACCCTAAATAATAGGATCCTTATTATGAGGACCCTAAGATACGGTCCCCTAATCTTCGGAAACTCCCATTTAGAAACCTAAAAGGTACTCCCAAAAAGGAACTACTATGGAGCCTCTGGGTAGTTCTCTAAATTAGGGCTCCTTTTTAGGAGACCAGAAGGATTCGGCACCCTCATAAAAAAGGAGGTTTAGGGTTTAGGGTTCGGGGATTAGGGTTCAGGTTTTAGGGTTTAGGGTTCAGGGTTTAGGGTTCAGGGATTAGGGTAGGTCTGCAGTCAAGGTGCCCAGTGCCCAGAAGCTTCGCAGGCATCCATGGCGGATGCAACCTGAAGCTCCAGGAGCGAACCCGGAACCTTCAACGCAGCTGACATAGCGCTTATCCACGGGTTTAGGGCTTTAGGGTTCAGAGGTTCACGGGTTTCGGGGTTCAGGGTTTAGGGTTTGGGGGTCAGGTTCATGAGTAGCTCTCAGATTTATTCTTGGCCACTTAATCTAGAAAAGAGTCGCTATTGAATTATTGCTATGGCATCCTTACTTATTATTGCCGTACGCACTAGGTTTGCAGATCCTTGCAGTACAGTTGATGTGCCTTGGCCTGGTTAGATTTACTAGGTCCCTGATTAACCCCCCTTATATAAGGGCTACCCTTTTTTTCCTACTTTTCGTTTTTTGAAAAGGGACCCCCCCAAAAAAAAGGGCAAAAGGGCAGTACTCAGGAACCTAGTTTAAGGCTTCTAGGGATCTGTGGCTTGCTTTAGGGCATACGGTCGGGGTCTAAACCCTAAACTTCCCAAGCCCTGCAGTAGTTTGAGGCGTTACACCTCTGACCACAACCCTCAGCCACGTATCAACAGAAGTCCAGGCGCGCTCACACTGTCGGCTTCCAGCTCGCGCTTCGTAAACTCCTGTGAGCCAACTTGCCTTATGGCGGGGGGGGGGGTGAGAGCCGCGGCTTGTGAGAGTAAGGTTCAGGCCGGAACTGCTGGTGGGCTCAGTGCTTCCTGGCATGCTTTTACGACACGCTTGTGACTTGAGGTTGTGAATGGGTACCTGTTTTTTGGGAGGTGCTTCTGGAAAACCCGAACATTTCACCCTGATCCCTCTCCAAAACCGTGTAGCATGCATGATAGTGAAGCTGTGAACTCTATACCCTACACAACCCCAAGCCTTCGCACTTGTGCTTTGCCACAGTATGTCCTAACGATGATGACAGTGAAGTCCGTGTGGATAACCATGATAGTAATCCTAGTATCCAAATATGTACATACACATGTATGCATATATGCATGTATGCATGGACGTACGTATGGATGGATGGATGGATGGATGGATGGATGGCTGGAGTAGGTATGTAAGTATGTATGCATGCATGCATGCATGCATGCAGGTATGTAAGTATGTAAGTGTATAGGTATGTAAGTATGTAAGTAAGAGAGTGAGTAAGTAAGTAAGTGCGTAAGTAAGTAAGTGGCTAAGTGAGTAAAGTGAGTAAGTGAGTAAGTAAGTAAGCAAGTATGCGTGCATGCATGCATGTCTGTGTACACGTGTGATTCTTTATACACACACACCTCTATAAATATATATATATAATGTAAACATATTTATGTATATATATATATAAATATACACATACATATGCATTGATATATTGGGTCGGACGCTGCCACGATAGGCGAAAGGAACGATCGACCTCTCAGGGCCCATGCATCGGAAATGGGGCCTTGGGGCGCAGAAATCCAAAAGCATCACTTCCAAACGAGATATGGGAGTTTCCGAAAATAGGGGACCCGAATAAAGCACCCTAAATAGTAGGATCCTTATTATAAGGACCCCAAAATAAGGTACCCCGTATTTTCGGAAACTCCCCAAACATTCTGGGACTCGCGGGTTTCTGGGGCTTGGGGTTTGGGTAGACGAGATATTGGACACGTGTGCGTGCCTGCGTGTCTGGAAGGGTTTAGGGTTTAGGGGTTTAGGGTTTAGGGTTTAGGAGTCTTCGTACGAGGTGCAAGTTACAAGGATTCGGACTCGTAACGCGTAGACATGTCAGAGCCATCCAAAAACAGCCCGATATCTGAGAAGCCCTCGCCACGAATCTTCAATCCCCTGCTTCACGAGAAGACTGAAATGAGACCCGGGCAGCACCCAGTGGTGTGACACCTAAATAGAAACACACAGCTTCTAGTCTCCAAACCCTAAACCCGAAACCCTCAACCCTAATAGAACCCTTGTGGCCTCGAGGAGAGCCAAGGCCGCGCGCCAAGAAGCCCGGCAAGCGGCGATGGCAGCGTTCAGGGTGATCAGGTTCGGCCTGCTGGGAAAGAGGGCTTTTAGGGTGTAGGGGTTTAGGGGTTTGGTGTTTTAAACTCTCGGCTGTTAGGGGGTAGGGGTTTAGGGCTTTGGGGCTTTCGGGGTTTTAGACTCTAGGCTTGTAGGGTGTGGGGTTTAGGGTTTGGGGATTGGTGTGTTTTCAGACTGACAGGCTTTGGTTTTCATGTTTAGGGCCGAAAGAGGGTCTAGGGCTTTAGTTTCTTCGGGTTTCACTCTGCGTCAAGCGATTTGCTGAAGCCTGAGTCAGAACAAACTCTGCCAGTAAACTGCACCGGGACCTGCAAAGCCGGGCGTCCATGGTGCAAAGAACGTGCAAAGCTTGGAGCCACTCGGAAGCCTGAGCGTTTGGGGGTTTGGGTGTGGGCTGCTGGTTCTGGGTTTAGGCTTTGGGTTGGCTTTGCGCCTTGTTTAGGGTCGGTTTTGGGTTCGGGTTCCGGCTTCAGGAGCTACGGGTGTTGTCGAGTTCAGGGTTTGCGGTATGGGATTTCGGGTTGTTTTTGAGTTAGAACTTAAGGTTTGTGACGGCTTCAGGCATCCAGACAAATAGTAAGGTTGTGGGGTCTCAAAAATCATGATGCTCTGAATGGCTTTCGGTACCTGCAGTCTTCTCCGACCGTCTGGGTTCAGGCGCATTGAAAGTGCTGTACCGGTTCTATCAGGGCCCGAGCAGGCTCCTTTACTGTAGTCTAGGGTTTAAGGTGACCTTTTCTCTGATAGGAAAGCTGGAATGCTTGCTCTGAAGGTGTTTATCGGAGAAAACCGCTAAAAGCCCCCAGAAAGACCTCTGTAACAAGCGATAGGCTTCGTACCTGATCAGATTCTTCAGACGCATTGCTTCTTAGTTGAGGTTTAAACTGTGTTTGAGGGATTCGGAGTCCTTTACAGATTGAATTTTTTCATGAGGCGCGAAAGGCATGTTGGGCGGCTTAGCGGCTCTGGGGCTTCAATGGGGGTCAGGGTCGTGTTAAAGGTATAGGGCTTCAGGAGATTGGGGCTTAACTCATGTAGGGGCTTGAAGTCTCAGACTAGGGTCTTGGGGTGTATGTTGTAGTGCAGCCATAGCATGGAACGCTGAGGTTAGGCCACAATAGTACGGGGGGCCTTAAAAAACTCCGGGATTTAAAAGGTCATGGTCTAGTTAGGGTCTTTTCGCTGTTAAAGGTTTTGGGCTTTAGGGGTTGTGTCATCTTGTCTCAGAGTTTGCGGCTTTCTTTTCTGGGCTTGGAAGTCCTTAAAATGCTAACCCTGAACCCACAAAAGATGCCCGCTTGCTGGGAGCCTTCTCGCAAGCGCTGATGGTCGCACTGAAGGTGATCACCTGGACTCCCACGCAAGTGCTCGTTTAAGTGCTGGCGGAGACCAGAGACCAACGGACCATAGAACATGGAAACCGTTGAACACACCCATGTCGCTTCGGGCAGACTGCTTTGTGCATGCAATGGTCCTTGGGATTGCGTAGTCTAAGGTGCACGGAGTTGCGAGTCGTGGTGTAGGGCGCAGGGATGCAGGTTTGAATTGCAGCTTTTTGGTTGAGGTTTCGGATTGTAGACGGCCTGTTCACAAAATGATCACCTTTTCTGCGGTCTAGGCAAAGGGTCATTGCTGTTCACTCCGATGCAGAGTCCCGGCGCAGGTGCGTCTTGAGGGGCCATAGCTATAGGATGTGTGTTTGGCTCCTGGACAGAAAAGCCATGACAGAAAAGGCTTAGGGTGGAACCGTGCAAATAATATCTATGCACGTCATGGAACTTGCCCAGATGCACAGGGGTCGTACAAACAGAACCGGCCATTCGTTTGCTTGGTTAAAACTGCAACGGCCATACGAATAGTCTCCATTGTGGTAACTTCTTGTGGAGTAACCAGTTCGATAATTAGCATCCTGCAAGGTAGCCCCACAAAAGGAACCGCAATGAAGACTACAGGTACACTACGGCTCTTCATCCCAGGTATTGTGAGCCTTCGGGCGTCATCGGTTTGGGGGCGAGAACGGGTTCCTTCCCGGATCTGATAGGGTGCCGTGCCACAGGGCCCAGGTACCCCATTTCGTAGGTACATGGGTTGAGGACAGCTGTAGGCTAGTTATAAGGTACCCGAACACTGTATGCGAGCACGAATAGGTTCAACGAGATGAACACATAAAGGTTAAGTATATCTTGTGCCGAATACCCAGCGAGACGCAATGAACAGCCGCGCATCCGAATAATTAAGTTAAATGTGCATACATCCACACATGCGTGCACGGTCCGTGTAGTGTGTATGTGTACGCACGTGTGCCCTTAACCCCCTTCTTTCAGAACCCTTAAGCCCTGAAACCCTGATACCTTGAGCCTTACAGAATAAATCTCAATACCCGAACCCTGAACCCCCATACCCAGACAGCCTAACATCCGAACATCCTATGATAACGGGTTGCACCCAGAGCAGGACCCTTAGGGTGAGCCCTAAAACCTAAACCCTGAAACACAACCTTACGACCTGGTACATTTAAGGTGCCTTTAAGAATTGCTGGGGTTAAGGGCTTCTGGGTCCTAAACCCCTAAACCCCAAGCCTGACCATAAACCCTTCCCTCTGAGCCGGGCCGCCGACGGCTGCAGGCAGTGCATCGACTCCACAGAATCCAAAAGCACCAAGGCTTGTTGCCACTGCGCGGCCTCTTGGGGCTGGAAGCGTAGGGTTTTAGGTTTAGGGGCTTGGTAAGAGTACGGTAATTTTGGGGCACTTGAGGGCATCGGGGCTTGGGGTGTAAGAGCACCAAGATTTTCGGTACTTTTCGGGCATTGGGCTTTAGGGTGGGGGGAGGGAACCTGTGCATTTAGATTCTTGGTGGCTTACGGGAGTTTGTCTGCAGGGTTTCCATGGTCGTTGTTGAGAAGTGTTGCGAAAGATCCTAAACACAAAACCTTGGTATTTTGCCATTCGGAGATCCAGAACAAGCTTCGGGACTGATACACTTCTGCCGCGGCTGCACGAGAACATTCAGCTAGTTATTGGGTCTCCTATAATCCCGTTTAAGGACCCCTTGCAGAAACCCGCATACTAATGAACCCTTGAAACAAACGGTAGCATGTTGTGAATAGAAGAAGCAGGGCTTCAGGTCTATGGTGACCGGGAGCCTCCGCTCTCCAGTAAAAAAGGGGCCTTAAATATGAGAATAGCGTTTTAGGGTACAAAGACAAAGCTGTAACCATATTAAGGAACCCCCCACAATAGTATTGGTAATTAGGCCCCTATAGTATGTCGAAAAACTCCCAAGAGGTGTAAAACAGGAAGAAGAACTCCAAAACCACGTGCCTAGTGAATGAACGGATGGTTTGGGGTTTAGGACCCTACAAGGCCTGCTATAGGAGCCTTAATAATTACCAATACTACTTTGGGGGGGGTTCCTTATTCTAATTATAGTATAATGGGCCCGAAAACCCTATTCCAATTATTAAGGCCCCTATATTATAGTACCTCTCTAGATCCCTTATAGTAGCCCTGATAGTCCCTTATTAAGGCCCCGATATTAGGGACCCTTTGGGGCTCCTACACTCTAAACCCTACTTGAAGGGGCAGGGGACTCAGTAAGTTGGTTATACGGTAGGGCTATAATTAGGGTAACTCCATTATTGCACTTATTACTCTATTTATAACCTACTTACTAAGTCCCCTGGCCCTTGAAGTAAACCCTAAACCCAACCCAAGGCTTGGGTTTCAAACACGACAAATGTGCCATCTGGAGCTGCGGGTTCGGGGTTTTAAGGGCTCTTGAAAGAGTTCTGCAAAGATTGCTAGAAGGACTCGATGACGAGGGCTCCATGATGCAAGGGCCTGAAGAATCCGAACAGAGCTTGGGGAGTAGTATACGATAGTATGTTTACATAGGGGCTTCTAGGATTGTTGCTAATGCTTCAGATCCCCATATTCGGGTCGAGCAGTCCGGCCTGTAAGCTCAAAGCGAGAGGACGGCCAATGGTTTGTATTCTTCAGGTGGGAGCCGGCCCTAACCCACGACGACCATAGAACCTAAACCTTAAACCGTGAAATCCTGATTCTAAGTTCTGATTCCCCAACTTTGCCCCTAAACTCCAAACACTGAGGTGGGAAGCCCCAAACCTGCCAGAAAAAAACCCTCGAAGCAAGAACACTTTGCCTTTTCACAGGCGCTGATGGCAGAGTTGTAGGTCACAACCTACCATCGATTTGGAGTTGTAGGCTCAGGGTTTGGAAATGTAGGTTTACCGTGTTGTGTTTTCTGTAAAGGGGTTCAAATTTTTTTGAGAGAGAGAGAGAGAGTGGGGGGGGGGATGTACCGTGCTATTGGAGAGCACATAGCTTTTTGATTCAAGGGTTGCTGTTCGACTTTACTTTGCAGGATCGGGTAAGGCTTGGAGCGAAAAACACATCAGAAAACAAATAAACCTGCTGCCGGTGAGGCAAACCCTGAAACCAAAGCAATGTTCAGAAAACCCTAAACCGAAAACCTCAATCTACGACGGTCTAGGATGTAGAGTTTAGGGCATACAACCTTATACCTGTATCCAGGTAACGTTGGGCTGCAGCTGGCTAATATCCATCTCGTCGAGCAGGCAGATTGCTTGTAGCCACTCCGCAGCCTCCAGAGACATTCGACTCCCAGGCTTTTGAGGCTCTCTAGGACTTTAGGGTTTGGCTTTAGGGTTAGGGTTAGGGTTTAGGGTTTGGCTTTAGGGTTTAGGGTTTAGGGTTAGGGTTTAGGGTTTAAGGTTAGGGTTTAGGGTTTAGGGTTTGGGTTTAGCGTTCTTCTTAAGATTTCATGTCAGTTACCATGATTAGGGTCCCTTTAGGGGTTCTATAGAGGTTTAGGGGTTAAGGGATTTACTTTAAGCTACCATAATAGGGATCTATAGTAAATAGTATGGTTTCCTCATGATTGACTCATAATGGTAACTTGAACCTGAATTACGTCCCCTAACAAGAACCCCAGGGCTTCTGTATTCAAAGAACTTGGGGTGCTAAGTTTAAGGCTCCAAAGGATTCACGGCTTAGGCATGGAGTTCGAAGCCATTTAGGGTTCAATGGCTACCGGTTTAGGGTATAGGGTTTAGGGTTTTGGGGAACTCACTTCGCATGTATTTGCAGCACTACATACTTCTACCCGTGTGAAAGTACACAAACTGGCAAACCCCAAGCTCTTACGTTTCTGCGCGAGTTCTGGGAGCATACCAGGGGCTTCGCTTCCCAAGCATCTTATGAGCCCCAGAAGCTAGCCCAAGCCCAAACCCAACGGCCTAAAGCCGAAGTGAAGGCCCTGCAACCTATTAGCAACTCTGAAATCCTAAAGCACTCGCAATCCCTCGTCCATGAGACCTCACATACGATGCAGTAGAGGGTACCTCAAGAAGTAACCCGGTTGACGGTCTAGGTGTATAGTGCAAGAAATGAAGCCCGGCGATGTCCGAATCTGAAACCTTGAGGCTGCAACAGCTGAAACCTAAATCCTAAAGCCTAAGACTGCGGAACCCCAAGCCCCCAAAATCCCAAGTCCTAAACTCTGAAGTCCAACCCCTACAGCCGAAATCTCCAAAATACAAGACCCTAAACCCTAAACCAGAAAAAACCCACACCCTAAACCCAAAACCACCAAAACGCTCCAAAGTCAAATCCCTCCGGCACCTTCTCACAGGCACCCATCGCGGCTGTGAAAGTGACAACGTCCGCCTCGAGCCGAAGTCTCTGAACCTCCTGGGCAGCCTAGTAACGGTTTAGGGCTTCGGGAGCACCCTAAGGGTCCATGTACCCAAATAGCATATACTTTGGCCCAAAGTACCTATATAGGGGACTATTTTACAGGGCCAAAGTATATAAAATTTGGGTACATGGACCCTAGGGGTAATGAACTCTAAGGTTCTATAGGGCTTCAGGGGCTCAGGGCTTCAAAAGAAGGGCTTTCATGTGGATTGTCTGTTACATTTGACTTTGTAGTGATGACATGGTTTTATACTACAAAGTTATCATACATTATAGTATCAACCTACTGTGCAGAGACATTATACCACCAAATTTCTGACAGGGAAGCGAAAGGAACTTCATAAAGGAGGCCTAAACCCTAAACCCTAAGCCCTAAACCCTAAACCCTAAGCCCTAAACCCTAAACCCTAAACCCTAAACCCTAAGCCCTAAACCCTAAACCCTAAACCCTAAGCCCTAAACCCTAAACCCTAAGCCCTAAACCCTAAACCCTAAACCCTAAGCCCTAAACCCTAAACCCTAAGCCCTAAACCCTAATCCGCCCAATAAGTCGGCACAGGGAGGTTCATACCTCAAAAGCCTGAGCCGCCTGAACCCTGCACCCCGTACTGGGATAAAAACAGATATATATATATATGCACATATACATATATAAGCCACGGTTTAGGGTTTAGGGTTTAGGGTTTATATATATATATATATATACATATGTTAATGTATATACACAATGTATATATTTGTTATGAGACATGCGGAAACCAGTTGTTAATTCCAAACCGGTCGACATGCCCTAAAGTTCAAAGTAGTGGGTAAATCACTGAGACGATAGCTTTGAGCCCTATAACCTTACTACCGTGTTGGGTACCCGGACCCTCAGGGATTGGAATCATGTCAAGCTTCCAAGACTTGGTATACAGGTCTTAGGCTTAGAGGTTCCTGGTGGCTACATGTCTTGCAGTGTAACGGGTCACAAGTACCTCACAAGCACGGGCCAAAGACTGCCAGAGACCACCCAAGAATACTGAACTCCATAACTACTGTCCGAAAAGCATATACTTACCTTGCGCGTAAGGGCTACGGTACCAGACTTTCAGCAGCCATGTATCTCGGTCGCAGATTGTTTCCGGTCCTATATTGAAGGTAAGGCCGATCCGGAATATCGGAAACAGCTGGGACCCTGAATCCAACCCGTTTTCAGGCTTGGTTCGTAATGAGAAATCCTGCACAATTAGCCACAGCATCCTACCATAGCACACAATCCCATCCAACTGATCAACGCCCCTAAACCCTAAACCTTAAACCAGCCGATAGCATCACAATAGCCCTGCAGCCGCAACTCCAATTCTGTCCTTCAAGAGATGGAAGCTCCGTCTCCACTGGCCGCACTTACCTGGGCTGAGCTTCCAGATGCGGAAGGTGCTTGACAATGGGGCACCTCTTTTCGGCCCATCTGAATAAGATGCTTAACCCTAAACCCTTAACCCTAAACTCCTAGAACTTACAGTCGGGATGACATTTCGGGCCCTTTCCGTTTCTGAAGCCACAAGCAAGGAAGGCCGCCCCTGAAGCACCAACGCGTAAAAAGTCAGAGCAGCTTCAACCGCTGACCGGAGAGCTCCAGGGTCCCCCAGGGGGCCCTTTAACAAAGGCCTTATGTCTTCAGGCGAGAGCTTGTCCCCGAATGTAACCTGATCATGGCCCCATTCCATCCATTGCCCTGGGGAAATTGGCCCTTAGTACTTGGTAGTGGGTATTTATAGGGTATAGTAGGGTTTAGGGTTTAGGTTTAGGTTGTGGAGCCCTTATGGCCCTTAGTAGTGGGTATTTGCGGTATATTAGAGGTTAGTTGGGTCGTCTGGCAGGCTTTAATAGAGTCCTTACGGCCCTGAATAGTGGGTATTTGGGGTATATGAGAGGGCAGTTGAGGGCCTAGGGCCAAACCCAATGTGTTGAACTTCGCAGCCTCCTTGGCTCAAAATGGCACCGGAGCCTTGCATAGCATGGACTGTGGGAACAAGATCCTTCCCTACACTTGATGGATTGCCAACTGGATCCTCCATAAATAAAACCTACAACTTTGTCATCCGAGGATTATATTAAATCTTAAAGTTTAAAGCCGAAGTCTTAATAAGCCCTGAATCCTAACGCTGCGCAGCAAACGAAACACGCTCTTTCGGACCAGACTACCGCAGGCACTGATCGCAGCATTGAGAGTGATGATGTCAATCGGGACCTTCACCAGAGCGATTGTAGGATCACCGATAGGGGTGACACAGGCAATTAGGGAGGGGGCAGATAGATATTCTGCTGCAGCTACTCAGATCATCCGGAGACTCCAATATCCCGTCCGTTAGGAAATCCTTCTATAAGTTAAACATAACTGAAATACTGTAATAACTATGTAGGGATGAAGGGATCCTGTTGCCCCACCCCAGTCGACTCTGAACCTCGATCGGACCCCCCACTGTCCTCCACGCAGAGCCGCGGGCTTCCGAAATCTACAGCTCCTTTCCCAAAGCCCGTATTACAGGGGCCTTAGTAATTAGAAAAGGGTTTTGGGGTATATTACACTATAAATAAAACAAGGAACCCCCAAAATAGTAAGTATAGGTCACTTTGGTAATTGTTTAGGCCTCGATGTTAATCAAGCCCTCAAGACTTGAAGCCCTAACCTCTCGAAGCCGCAAACTTACCTTTGGTTAGTAGGGAATGGAGGAATGGGGTACAAGTATAACTACTATTACTACCATTCTTCCATTCCCTACTGACCAAAGGTAAGTAAACCCGGAAGCCCCAATAGCCTGACCCGCAAACACGCTGAGCCCTTTGCCCTTTTGGGAGGGTCTCTACCACATAGCCAAACCCTACCTAGAGTCTCCATTGTAGTGGTTAACCAGGTTCTTTGGTTAACCAAAAAAGGAACTACAATGGAGACTATAGGTAAACCCTAAACCCGAAACCCCAAACCCACCTGACGCCGCAGCGCGTCGGCAAGGAGCTGGAGTGCTTGTGGCCACCGACCGGCCTGTGGCGGTTAAGGGGACTTGGTAGGTATAGGGCTAGAATTACCTAACTTGAGATTATAGTCCCTTGATCTTTTGAGCAGGGTTTCGACGGGCATTAAAGATTTATGGTGCATGAATTGGGGGTGTTCGGCTTCAGGGCTTAAGGTTTGAGGGTTCTGCGGTTTGGGAATGGGCTTTAATACACTTACCCACACGTTCTTAGGGAGATAAGCCCTACTTGAGATAATGGTTCAACAACCGGGCCCCAAAAAGTTCAAACTTTCTAAGATAGAGCTAATATATAAAGCCAAAAAGTTTAAAGTTCCCCCGCTCACTATCTATAAGTCTATGCCATAAGATCTAACTTGGGGAGTTAGGGGCTCGGGCCTGGGGAATGAAGCGGTTTTCCTGACGTCATGTCAGGTTTACGGGAAACTCGTGAGAAATTGGTACATTGTTTACTGGTAGGAGATTGGTATGGTAACGGAAACTAACGGAAACCTACCTGGGCCTCGAGTAATATAGGGGTCTGGCATACGAGGTAAGTAGCATAACAAAAAAACACATCACCAACACACGACACAACTTCTGTGGGCTAGTTGCGCTGGATGGGTGATGTAGTGATGTAAAACTGAATCACATCATGGGGTGAGTCTGCCCAGCCATCTCATAAAGTTGTTCGGGCCTGCGCTAGCTCAGGACGTTGGAGCACCCTTCCTTGCCTTCTCGCAAGCACTGATGGCTGAGTTGTAGGAGATCTCGTCAACTTGGGTCTGCTGCAGAAACATCTCCTCCCGCAAGGATCGCAAGTACTTATCTGGACCGCTCTGTGTACACTAACAATAATGAACCCTAAGCCCTAGATGAATAGAAATTATACTGGTGCGGAACAGATTGAACTGGTCCATTAGGACCCTTTGGACTCAGCATGAGGCTCTCCTCGCGCTTGTTTGATTGGGTGCTTGTTAGTTAAACGGGTTCAAATTAAGGAATCTTGACTGATGCTACCATACTAAGGAATCTATGTCGGAGCCGGATCACATAAACCTTGAGCCCAGTTCAGACCCTTAATTACGGTACCAACACCTCTGCACCCTAGATTCCAAATCGTACATGGGAGAACCCTCATACTTACACTTTTGCCTAACCTCCAAACCCAAAGCCCCAATCGCAAACATTCTACACTCTACCTAGTCTCCCCCAACTACGCGTTCACAAGCCCAGAACCGCATCGTCAAACAAAAAGACAACAACCATAAACGCAATGAGCTGAGCAAAATGAACTTAGTCCTCCAGAAGGTGAACAGCTCTTTGCCACTGCTCCGATTTCTCACATGCGCTGATGCTGGCGTTGTAGGCCACCACGTTGGGCAGAACCACCCTGGTTTCCAAGGATTTCCAGGATTCAGGGCTTCGACCCCCGAGATCCGAACATACCCACGAACCAACCCGAAATCCCGCCTATTAGCGCTCTGTTGCGTACGGGAGAATGTAAGTTGCCCCTATTTCATGCGTTCGTACATGCATGCATACATACATACAACACATACATATTGTCTTGTGTTCGGCCTTGCATACGCCTTATTGGCCAAAAAACTTACGAAACCCAGAACCCTGAACCCTAAACCCTGAACCCTAAACCCATATAAACCCTAAACCCTGAACCCTAAACCCATAAACCCTAAACCCTAAACGCCCTAAACCCGTGACTCGGTCGCATTGCGGCTGCAGCCGTGCGACGTGTGCAGTGCTTCGCCAAGTAGTGCTAGAGCAGCCCGCCACTCAGCTGCCTAGGGCCAAGGGGGCTAATATTGGGGCCTTACCCTAAGGCTCCATAGTAGTTCCTTTTTGGGGTTCATATATACTTAGAATCCTATAAGGTAATCCCAAAAAGGAACTACTATGGAGCCTCTGGGTAATTATTAGAACAGGGTTTTGGGGTATATTATACTAGAAGTATAATAAGGATCCCTAAGAATCGTATTGGTAATTTTTGGGCCCCTATATTAGGGTTTAGGGTCAGCTGCCTAATATAGGGCCTGTACAAAGCTTCGGGGTGGGTTCTCAATCGGCATTTATGGGGTTTCTAGAGGGTATGGTGATGTTTTAAGTTTTAAGGGTTCAGTATACGCAACTCGAACAAACCTGCGGAGTAGATTCAGTTGAGTTTGCGATTCGTTCGTCCAGCTGTAACAAGTCATGAAATCGCAATGTCGCCGGATCATTCACGCTGTGCGATAAGGATACTCAGAATCTACTACAATAACAGTCCATGTACCAATATAGTCATATAGTATATGCTTTGCCCCTGGAGCGCCTGACTAGGACCCCCTTTGATGTGGGGCCAACAGTACATATCACAAAAAGGTACCTGGACCCATCATGAGCCCTTAAGCTAGCACCTCTGACATCCGACACCTACAAGGTAGCAAACAGGATCTGTAAGATCAAAACTTAGCTTCTTGGCATCGAGCCTCCCAAATATGCTGTGCAAGGAACCTTCTCACAAGCGCTGATGGCGCTGCTCAAAGTAATCCTCAGAACAATGCCACAAGAGTTAGAATCGGATTCGGATTTCGGATTCTTTTTTTCTAGAGCTATGTTGTTAATGAACCCTAAGGAGTAGTATTTCTCAACATGTAGCCCCATAGTTCCCAGGTTTACTGCAGAGCTTTTCAGGGCTTCAAGTCACGAGATTTGGAGTTTCCGAGTGTCATGTACAAGGCCGAACGGTTGATGGACAAAATCCTGCATGACCCTAAGGACCCTAAACTATGGGAATTATGGTATATTCCTTATTGTGGGTCATGCAGGATTTTGTCCATCAGCCGAATCATTAGACAATGCAGGGTTCTGTGGGCTACTATACTATAACTGCATCAGGCAACCCACTGGAATACTTTGTATCCTGAAGAAAAAAGCTATGTCTAAGCTCCTGCGGCCTATAGTTAGCTAGTGATTGGGTACTTGGGTTTTGGAATCGTTCGATTCCGTCTAATGCTTGGAGAGGCTATGGCCATAACTGATTCTCAGGTACTTGGACGACACGGTCTTGAGCCCTAAACCCTAAACCCTCCAACCCGTCAGATCAAGCGCCCCCGCCCAACAAAACCACGTCTTTCGTCGTGCACGCATTCATACAAATCCGAACGTCACGCATTCATACAAATCCGAAATGTTCAATCAGCATAAGACCATCGCCTAAACACTAAAGCCTCCAGTCCGCACGTGTAACTAGGGGCTTCATATGAAGTTCAGGGCCTAGCCAAGTGGCACAGTGGGCTTCAGCCCTCTGTCGCCAACATCAAGCCACAGGAGAAGAGCCTTGCAACGAGGGTGGGTTATACAAGCTATACCCGAAACCCGTAATGAACCCCAAACCCTTCTATAAGGCTCTAGAGGGGATCTACCAGGCTTTTAGAGGGGTTGAGGAGTTAGGATTGTCAAGGACCTATATGGGCGGTCTTAAGCATACCCCGTTTGCGACTAGCTCTTTGGCGCCCCCCTCACCTGTAGTTACTACCACCACGGGCCCAAGTCGATGAGCTTCCAAATCCGTGGCTGAGCTCCACAGTACAATGACAAGGTCTGAAATCCAGCAGCGAAGGCTGTAGTGCGCCGCGCACTCGATGGACCACGCTGGGGGGACTTTCAATGCGGCCGTCCCCGGAAATGGCGGGCCGGCATCACCGACATGTGCATGTTGTGTGGGGCCTGCATCTCTGAAGCTGCCAGCGTCTCTAAAGCGTCTTTAACCACGCTTGCGAAGATCCTAAAGGCAAGTAAAACGCAGGCTGCAAGCTCCAGCATCCACCATCGTCGCCCACCAAACGCGCGTCCGAGTCCGGTTTCAATTACACGCCACGCCCGTCGTCGCTTCTGCAGTTTAGCCATTTCAGATGCGTTTAGGGCTTAGAGCTTTTGTGGTATTTAAGGCATCATATGGGGCTGATGAGGGCTTTGCAGGATCTTGGCTTTCCTGGGACGCACCCAAAGTCCCAATACCTAGTAATCATGTGGGTGAGTGTTCTTACATGTCTCAAACTTTTAGGATCCTGGAGCCCTAAACCCTAAATCCCTAAACCCTAATCCCTAAATCCTAAATCCCTAAACCTTCAACCCCTAAATCCCTAAACCCCCAAACCTTAAAACCTAAACCTCAACTTTTGATGGGACTCTTGCCTTTGATGGTCTGCCTTCCGGGCCCTGCATTCTCTGAAGTTCGCGAAATGGTTTAGGGTTTGAGGTTTAGGGTTTAGCGGAAACTTGTGACTCTTGAAAAACACTCCCTCTAAAAACGGAAACCTCGCACTCCCCTTTATTAAACAATGATCAGTAGGACCCTTATCATACAGATCCCTTTTTCTGCGAAAAACCTATCTAGTAGATCCCAGGACACTAAATACCAAAATTTCAGAGTCTCTCAAGTACAACGCTACAAAAGCCTTAACTCCTAATCTCAAACATTAACCCCCGTAGCTCCTGAAACACCTAACCGACAAAAAACCAACGAATCTCTACCCTAAGGCTCCATAGTAGTGCCTTTTTGAGGTTCATAAATAGAATCCTATAAGGTAATCCCAAAAAGGAACTACGATGGAGCCTCTGGGTAGACACTGCACTGGCTCCAAATCCAAACTCCGGAGCCTCCAAACTCAAAAGGGTTTAGGGTTTAGGGTTTAGAACCTAGAGCTCCAAACCCGAAAACTCGACCAACACCTACACAAGTCCTACGGATAAAAGCCGTAAAATAGGGGCCGCAATAATTCGAAGAGGGTTTTGAGGGGTCTTTTGTAGTATATTTATAATAAGGAACCCTAAGGAAACTATTGGTAATTGTTTAAGCCCCTACATTACAACACTCTACAAAACTCTGTAAGACTGGGCTTTTAAGTAACCAGGCAGAAAAAAGTATAAACTTTTATTTCATAAGGGTTCCGTTAAGAAAAAAAGTATTAAAGTATGGCACTCCAAAGCCCAGAAGACCTCGCTTCATATCCCAATCTTAGCCCCAGCGCTCCGAACCTGCTGCCAGGCTGTGGCCGACTCGCAGACACTGATGGCAGAGTTGAGGGAGATCCTGTGCGCAAGGATATGAGGGTTTAGGGTTTTGGGTTTACCCTAAGGGTCCATGCAATACCCAAATAGTATATACTTTGGCCTTAAGGGTCCGTATGTAGGTACTTTGGGGCCAAAAGCTGGGAAAAACTTATATACTATTTGGGTACATGGACCCGTAGGGTTAGGGTACAATATGAGTGCAGTATGTCTCGATAATAAGAAGCCAAGGCACCTTACATTCCAGGGTCCCGGAAGGACATTACGTAGATTTCTGGTGGGGGTTTTTGCCTGACAGGTGTGCAAGGTGCAAAGTTTATATAGCGCTGGGTTCGATGTTTATAAGCTTTGCATGGGATCCGGGCTTAGGCTTCGAGGTTTACGGTTTTGGATCGGGTTCAGAGTTTAGGGTTGGATATTGAGTCTAATGATAGGGTTTCGTAGTACTACATGACTCCTCGAAGAATATTGAAGGAGCCCTTCGTTCATGAACAACCCGTATAAAAACAAAAACCATGAGCCCTCAAACAACCCTTAATGGTACCCTTGAAGCAAAGCATCTCAGTGTGAGGGTTTCCCTAAACCCTTAACCCTTAAAAGCACCCTTTAAGGTACCCTTAAAGGTACCCTTAACGAACCCGTAAAGGTACCCTTCAAGGAACCCTTAAAGGTACCCTTCAAGGAACCCTTAAAGGTACCCTTCAAGGAACCCTTAAAGGTCCCCTTATCGAACCCGTAAAGGTACCCTTCAAGGAACCCTTAAAGGTACCCTTCAAGGAACCCTTAAAGGTACCCTTAACGACCCCGTAAAGGTACCCTTCAAGGAACCCTTAAAGGTACCCTTCAAGGAACCCTTAAAGGTACCCTTCAAGGAACCCTTAAAGGTACCCTTAACGAACCCGTAAAGGTACTCTTCAAGGAACCCTTAAAGGTACCCTTCAAGGAACCCTTAAAGGTACCCTTCAAGGATCTGGATCACTTTGGGCTGAGCGCTTAGGCCACACTTGAGGCCAAGAATCGTGTCGGGCTGCTGGCCAGCATCCTCCAAAGTTTTTGTTTTTGTTAAGGGCCTCGTTCATCCTCCAGGCGTAGGGTTTAGGGTTTAGTTTAGGGTTTGGTGTTTAGGCATTTAGGATTTTGGGGGTTTGGGCGTCCAGGGTGTTGGGGTTTAGGCGCTTCGGCTTTCGGGCTTAGGGTTTATCGGGCTTTCAGTAACAAGGGTTCTGTGAGGCTTCAGGCTTCAGGGTCCATGTGGGAGTTTCTGAAAATGAGGGGTTACCGTGTTTTGGGGTCCTTATAATAAGGATCCTACTATTTAGGGTGCTATATTAGGGTCCCCTCTTTTCGGGAACTCCCATGTAGAGAGTTCATGATTTCGATTTCCGTGTATAAGCTCGTGAACGGGTAGGTGGTTTTCGGGGTTCAGGTAACTGTCGGGGTGTATGTTCGTGATTAAAGCTTGTGGGTCGTAAGTTTCGGCACTGGGCTCTGTAAGCTCGATCTGCATTTATGCACTTGATATTTGTTGGGTGTCGTTGTAGGCTTGGTTTAGGCGTTATATATTATATAGGGCCTCAGGGCCTTTACGGTTTGGGGATCCCGGGTTGGCTTCTGGGGAGCTGTTTGTGAAGAGTTGATTGAGACATGCTTAAAGAAAGAAAGGCCGCGGATCGGGAAACTCAAAATCACAGAGCAACAATCCCTAAGGGTCCATGTACCCAAGTAGTAGATACATTGGCCCTAAAGTAATCTCTACATAGGTACTTTGGGGCCAAGGTATATTATATACTATTTGGGTACATGGACCGGTAGGGAATTCCAACACCCGAAGTCCGACCGAGTCAAGATTTTGACTCCCGAAACGTAGGGCTTAGACTTTCGGGTTGACAGTTTCGGGCCAGGTTTGAGGATGCAGTCCCAAGGGTCCAAGTACCCAATAATCATATACTCTCCGAAATCCGAACCTACATAACTACTATCCTACAACCAGTACCTGATTACTGGGTCCTTTGGACCCTTGGGGTAGAGCCCTACCTACCCTTGGGGTAGAGCCCTACCTACCCACAGACACTATTGTATTTAGCTATATCAGAGACAGGAACTACATTGGAAACACCTTAAACTTGAAACCCTAAACTCGTAAACCCTACAGCCAAACTCTAAACTGCCAAGCCCTAAACCGTAATCGCAACCCTAAGCCCTAAGTTTTGACTCTGAAAACGAAATTCGTAAACCTCAAAAGGCTAATAACACCCTGGGCCCTAATTAACTAGAAACCCCAAACCTCAAACCCAAACCTTCGTGAAAACTCTAAAGCCCCAAACCGTAAAATCCTGCCGAATGTCCTATACACCCCTGATACATCTGTCAACCAAGCACAATAACTTAACATCCTCAAAATCGCCAAACCAAACCCGAAGCCTTAAACATCCCTAAACACTGAAGCCACAAGCCCAACATCAAAGCCCACACCCTAAATCCCAAACTACACCCACGAAAATATTTCCCAAATATTTCCTAAACCCTAAATCCTAAACCCCCAAAATATTTCCTAAACCCTAAATCCTAAACCCCCAAGATATTTCCTAAACCCTAAACCCAAGGGCGGCCGCCTCCATGCCCTGCAGCACAGCCAGGGCTTTCTGCCACAGTTTGGGCTGCTCCAAAGCCTGGTGACGGAGGATTGCCCATTGCTACCTTCTATAGTGAACCCCAGAAAGTTGGAACATCGATTTAGGATGATTCATGCTGGGATCCCCTTTGCTTTTCTTTAAGGGCATGAGGCTACTGATGTTCCAACTTTCTGGCTTCTACTATACTCCTCCTCCTACAGCACTACACTGTACGACGACGACGACTACTACTACTACTACTTCTACTACTACTACTACTACGACTACTACTTGCCTAAACCCTGATAGTGAACGCGACTAGGCGACAAAGCCCTATTCAGCAGTCCCTGAACCCTGAACCCACGGAAGGTTTGCATTTGCCAAGCACTTGGGGGCGGAGTTCGTCCATTGGGACCGGGAGCTCTTGGCTGCCGAGTTGCGCAGATTGTGGCGTTGTAGGAGATGATGTCGGGAGTGACATGATGCTCCTGGCACGGGACACAATGCAACAACCAAGCCTAAATGTCCAAAATCATGAAGCTATGCTGATTTCCAAGCTTTGGCACCAAAGCCCTGAATTCAATTCCGGTGGATGTTCACATATTATGCGAAGCTCGATCTCCGAAAGCGCCGAACATGAAACTTTCATGAAACCCGAACTCCTAAGTTTCCCTTTTATAAAACCCGAACTCCTAAGTTTTCCTTTTATAGCCTCTGGAGCAAGACAGGCTGTGAAGACCTCACCAAGCGGTGTCAGGTGCAGGCTTCAAATATCTCGCACAGCATATATTTCCCGAAAGCTCCAATCCAAAGCAACCAGCCAAACCACGACAAGTGCCCAGGTCTTTCCTGCTACGTACTCTATTTAAAGCTGAAGAATATCAACCCCGAGTGTGGGTAGTGTTGACGGATGCTTCTTGTACCTTAAAACGATAACAAAATCAAAACACACGGAGCAGTTGGACCCTTCTGCGGGGTACATCCCACAAGCCAAATATGTGAGCCTCATACGCCTTTGTTAGCCCGATAACGTTCGATAGCATCCCACGCATGACCACACAAAAAGCCTGTGTACTTGCCTAGTTTTTCCGCAAGTCTCACGAGAGGTTGAATACCCCAAAATCCGTTTCGGAATAGCCGATTCCTGCATTAATTTCGCTTCTCTGACTATAGAGGATTCAAGACTCAAAACCCTAGAACAAAACACAAAACCGTTAACCCGAAACCCTAACCCCAAACACTCCTTCGCCGTAGCCAACAAGCTGACTGCTTCTAACCAAGCAGAGCCTGCGCTGTTCCAAGGCTAAGGGAATATTGGCAAAGCACCCCAAACCCTAAACCCTAAACCCCTAAGCCCCTAAACCTGAACCCCACAACTCTTCTTAAGAGCTATTTACAATGGATCTACAAGGCATTTAAAGGTGTGTCTTTTTTTCGGGTAGTTGCCTTGAGCCGAACCGAAACCCGGACCGGCTCGTTGGTTCAGGGCTTGGGGTCTTGATTAGGGCTTAAGGTTTAGGGTTTCGGGAGTTTAGGTTAATGGCTTAGGGTTTAGGGAGTTTAGGGTTGAGGGTTTAGGGAGTTTCGGGTTTAGGGAGTTTAGGGTTTAGGGAGTTTAGGGTTGATCAAAATATAAGGGGTCTGAAGGCAGTAGGATATTTATGCAGCTAGCTACAGCTGCGACATCATTGTTCCAGGCGGTTCTCTTACTATCTGATTTGCTGTGTCACATGAAACTGCGAATGTACGATAAGCCCAGCCCCGTCTTCTCACTGAGATCAGCCTTTTCTCCTAGGCACTACTGCACCCCAAATCAAAAGCCCGGCACCAGCTGGAATGCTACACTCTTTTGGTTCACGGCGGGATGTTGAAAGATGGGCTCGATCCCATAGCCGGCTACAAGTGGGCTTCAAAACAGTGGACCCGTCGTGCCCGAGATATGATACTTTCGAAGAACAAGATCCTGCTGTACAGCCGTGATTTCGGAAACTGTTAGATTCTCTCCATCGGCAATAATATAGGGGCCTAAATAATTACCAACACTATTTGGGTGTTCTTTATCATGAATATAGTATACTGGGCCCCAACACCCTATTCTAATTATTAAGGCCCTACATTATGTGATTGTTGCTGGGGGGTCGAGCTCGGTGGAATCCTCGGCTCACCTTAGCCTCCAGCCTCATGTGACTTGGACGACCGTACTTGTCCAGTATCCTAGGGACCTAGGGAACTAAAGGTTAACCTTTTCGGGGTTATAGTACCGAATAAGGCTAAAGGTTACCTACCGTACTCTACTACCAGTATCAGGATCGTCCTTCAACAGTTCAATCCGCGCATAGGTACCGCACACCATAAATAGGATCCTCAAGCCGGAAATCCTACGCCCTGACCCATGTACTCTCAAGCCCAACCCGAGCCATCTCCCGCATCTGAACTGCCTCTCTGGCAGGCACTGATGGCTGCGTTGTAGATGATCACCTGGGCACATCTCGCTAGAGCTTAGGATTAAAAGGCTTAGGGGTAGAGTTCCGGGTGCTGGCGTCGCCGTAGAGGTATGGCCCTTCGTGTCTGAGGCAAACCCTCGACGCCTAAACCCTGAACCTTCAAGTCCTACATTTTTCAACCGCTAACCCCTAAGCCGTGAAGCCGAAGTTCAAGCTTGAGGGTTCACCAAGAAGGCAGCTCTAATCCTGCCTTTCTGCACATGTGCAGCAAGTCATATGCTCAACTAAACACCGCCGACAGCTTCTAGGACCCTTGGACCAAGTACCTGAAAGCGGAATATCTAAGGAGCCCTAAGATGTTGAAGATGTTTTGGGGTATGCAGGTGGACGGACCTTGAACAACGGGACCCTAAACCCGGACCCCGAAAAGCCCTAATACCTCAAACCCAAAGCCCTGACGACAACTCCTAACAGAAGCTCCAGATCCTGATCTGCACCCCACTAATTAAGCTGGACCCTAAACCCAGTAGCTGATTACTGGGTCCTTTGCACCCTGAGGGTTCAGCGGCAACCTCCACTTCGGATTCAGCGTCGATGTCAGCTTTATCTAAAGTTTGCCTACACAGTGCTATGCAATACACTAGTGTATATAGTATAGATGTAGTACATTTTTCGTACATTTTGATTAGGGCTTTATAGTTAACGGTCACAGCCCATGTGCTATTGTGTCGCTTTGGTGCTGCACGTAAGTATTGGGGTCGGGGAATGTGAACGATTGATGCCAAGCAGCGTCATTCGAGACTCGCTTTTCATCCTTACAGGGATCACGGAATAAAACCCTGGTAAAAAAGCCATTTCCCTTTGTGTGACTCCTCTAGAAGAGCCAGCTATGAGGATCAGGGATTGATGGGTCTCAAGTTTACTGCGCCTCCGGGGGCTGCTAGGGCTCGTACTAAGCTGTGGTCATCATATCAGACAGGTTTCACGAGGACGGTCGAAAGCTTTACTCACGGGATTTCGGGTTGAGGGAGTTCGGGGTTTCGGGTTGAAGGAGGGGTGTCTAGGAATGTCGCAACATATCCATAACGTGTAACTTTTCATGGACTGAAGACATAAGGCATCTTGGCACAGGTCTGGTGGTCTCGGCGTAAGTGACGTGGGAGACCCAGGCGTGGGGCCACTTCGGCCCAAGTTGAGAAACGTTTATGAACGCATCTTCACACCCCAGCTGAAACCAACAAAACTAAACCCTGGCTGTGGTCCAAATGATGAGTTGAATAAACTAATGTGTAACAGCCTCCGAACCCCTGGGCTAATAGTTCTCAGTCAAAAACCCAGAACTCCAAAACCTAAGCCCTAAACCCTGTAGTGTACCCCATAGTACCTTAGAGCACTTGAAGGACCCCCAAGCCCATTCACTACTATTCCACGGCTTTGCCTGAGTTCCAAGGAGCCGCGGTTGGTAGTTGTAAGGGATTTAGGGTTTAGGGTTTAGGGTCGAGGGTTTAGGGTTTAGGGCTTCAGGGTTCAGTTTTCTTTGGGGTCTACAACCCGTGCAGGGTCGTGGCGGCTTTGAAAGCTAGCTTCCTATAGAGTCAATCGCCAAACCCGTGCCTGAACGGAACAAACCCTACGTTTACGCAGGTTCACCGGCAAACCGGTGGAGGGGGTGTTGACGTGGGTCGGAGCCCGAGTAGGAATCGGATTTCAACACAGACATGGTCCTAAGTAATTTCCCGAAATAACCAACCCCACAGTGAGAAGCAGTGCCTCAGCAGGGCTTTCTGAAATCAGATCTGAATATAAAATTGTCACGGTCTTGCCGAAGCAGGAAACTTGTACATACCTTGATGCCCGACCTGAATCCCAAAAGAAATTCTCACCTGTCCCCCAAAACTCCGCCACGAAAGCCCTGCACTGGGTGGTCCGGCCACAAGACGCCTTCCAAGTTTCAGGTCAAGCGTATCATACAAACCCCAGCAGATAGTTAACATCTCGAAAGTCAGCCATTAAAGAAACAACTCTGTGCAACACCCTTTCACTATATAGCGCACTGGACCCACAACGAAAACATATCACGTGTGTTTATAGTCCTCTGAACCCTAAACCCCCTAAACCCTAAACCCCTAAACCCGATTTGGTGCTTTGCAGACTCTTGAGGAGAGGCCTGCTTAAAGACTGCAGGCTCAACCTGCAATGTGAAGAAAAGAGTTTAGTATAGGGTTTGGGGTCTAGGGTTTAGGGTGTAGGGTTTAGGGTAGAGCAGAGTAGAGTAGAGTAGAGTGAGTTTGGAGTAAGGTTGAGTCTAGCCTAAACCCAGACTGCTATGTAAATGCAGCCGCGGCACCAGATCTTGAAGGAGGCCCAGGGCACTTTGCCAGGCACCGCCTCTGGCGCAAGCGCTGACCTCGTAAATGAGGTTGTACAAGCCCCAGGATGTCGGGTTTCAGTTTGTGGACCTTGCAAACTTCCATGCTACTTCGGAACGCACCCTGGACCCGCAGGCTGCGCAATCTTGGTCCACAAGACCGTCAAAGCACCCCAACAAAATGCAAATGGCAATGCTCCGGTGAAAGTCTGCAACATCTGCCCAGCTGTCTTGAGATGCATTGGATAGTGGCGGATCTAAATCCGATAAGCCCAACACATCACGCCGCTAAAACACTCGATCAACAACACTCCCTGTGCAACCTGCACAACATTGACCTAATGTAGCGGCCTTAATGATTAGAATAGGGTTTGGGGGCCCTGTATACTATAAATATCATAAGGAACCCCCCAAAATAGTGTTGGTAATTTTTAAAAAGCCCCTATATTGCATGCTTGAGGGCTATAAGGCTTTAAGACCCAAAGCTCCAGAGCCCTAAACCCGAAACCCTGAACCACAAGTGCTGGAGGTTGATGTCACTCTATAGATTCCTTCGTTCAGAGCCTAGGGGTACCTCCGGCTCAAAACCCTACCGCTTTAAGGAATTTTATACAAAAACCATAACAAGGAACCCTAGTAAGGTAGGTGTTTCGGCACGCAGGCCATGGCTTCCTTCGACAGATCTTCAACCTTCCGGGGCATTCAAGGAGCCCTTTCCCCGGAAGAACCCCCCCCCCTAAGTCGGGACTTGCTAGCTGTGTATGGGGGAGTATACGGTGCACGCCTAAAGCCTTACAAAGACTAAAAGCACTGTAAAACCTGTAGAAGCACCCTGAAAGAAACCCAATGTTATAAAGAGACCCCTCCCTAAACCCTAAACTGCAACGAAACGAAGGTACCGCGGCGCCGTAGAGCATGGCGTCGGGCTGCACTGAGCCAACTTCGAGGCCTTCACAGAATTGGGTTCTGGGTTTTAGGTTGGGGTCTATTTAGGGATCAGGATTTAGGGGTTGTAAGGGTTTCGTATGGGTTGCACACGGGTTTCAAGATGTTTGAGGGTTTAGGGCTTGTGTTTGTTGATGTTTGGGGTTGTTGCAGGTATTGGCAGAAATTTGTAGCGTCTTTGTGAGTTTCCATGTGGTTTGCTGAGACTCTTTGTCGAGGACACTGGCTTCGGGATGAAGGGCTTATTGTTTCATTTTAGTTACAGCTTCAGGTGTCGATTAGACCTTGGGTTTCTTGGAATAAGGATATTTGAAGACATACCTGGAACTCCGAGACCTTGACAGAAACTCGTTGGATGGTGTACGTAGTCAGCATTAGAATCAACTGCAAGGCCAGGTACACCTTGATTTGTAGATTTCTCCATGTTGGGTTTACATAAGACGTTCCTATCGAAGAACAGAACCGGGTTTTGGGGTATACCACCGTGCCGTTCATAATAAGGAGCCCTACCCTAAACCCTAAAACCCTAAACCCTAAACCCTAAAGCCCTAATTTATGGTATTGGAACTTATTTTCAAGTGGGCCTTGGGTTCCGAGGGCTGGCAGGGAGTCTGCATCTAGAAAAGCTACACCCTTCTTTACCCTGGGCCCCAAAGCCTAAGGAGCCAGGGGTTCTAGGTTGAAGGTTGGGGTTTCGGGTTTACGCGTTTAGGGTTTTAGGGGTTAAGGGGTTTAGGGTTTAGGGGTTTAGGGTTTAGGGGTTTAGGGTTTCGGCTCTGTGCACCTTCCAGCAATGCCAGGGCATGCTGCCAGCGAGAAGCTCTCTCGCAGGCACCAATGGCTGCGCTGTACCTCGCTGAAAAGAGTGCCCGGCAATCATCTGCACCCCTCACTCTGACCTACAGTTTTACAGTTGGTGCGCCTGCTGCTACGAATGACTGCTACTACTACTACTTCTTCTACTACTTACCGACGACTACCACTGGGAACGATTCTACTACTGGAAAGTCATTACTTGTCATCTTAAACCCTGAATGAGGGCATTTTGTTCAAATCGCATCTACTTATAGGCCCAAGCATGCTCCTTTGGAGAATTTGTAGGTTTTACAGAAACTGAACCCCGATTATGACATAAGGTAAATGCCCAACTGTCACCGCTAAGGCATCAAACAGCACCAAACAACATCATGTCGTAGGATTTTGGGGCCAGAGCGGCAGCAAACAAAGAACTTGTCCGTTGAGCCTTGACGCCAGGGATTTTGGCTTACTTGTCGTGTATCCTAAGGGAACCAAAGGTGAAAGTCAGGGATTACATAGAATTATACTGAGTTGTACTGCTCGATGTAGGTTGAAGGCTACTTACTACACTACTACGATTCTACTGAGTAGGGTCCCTCTTCATAGTCGGAGGTGCGTGACCACGTCTGCTTGTAGCTGCACCTGCGTGAGGTCGGTGAAGAGGTATCTCGGCGACATTCAAAAGCAGAAGTTTAACCCTAAACATCGGTAAACCTTAAAAAATAAACCCGCTGTCGGTGTTAAAGTTATCGGGTTTTCCGGGGGCCCCATGCTAAGACTAGGGCTTGTGAGTAGAGTGTACTGACATTCTGAAGGGACCATAAGGATAATATTGCAGGCCCGTTCCCTCCGGCTTAGGCTTCACCTTGAACTGCCATGGCCAGAACCTACCTGTTCATAGGGACCCTATACATTCTGTGTTCGGGGTGAGAATGAGGAATAAGAACCTGCAAAAAGTAGGTTTTGGTAGCTTAAGGTAGGGGGCCCGCCTTGCCAACAACTCAGAATACTACCCCTGCCGTGAGTGTTTCAGAACCTTGACATTGGTGTCTAATCGAAGGGTTGTAGACTTCAGGACTTCACCTATAGTGCCCATCGTAGTCTGTTTGTTTGGTTAACCAAATTTCTGTTATAGGAGCCTAACCATTAAAGAATTGGTCAACCGAAAGAAGAAATGACAATGGATAAAAACAAACTTGTGGTAGGCTTCATTTCATCTTCGACCCGACAAGCCTACATACTCATCTCTCTCAACCCAGGTTCTGCGCACCCTACCTGTGGATCCAAGGACATATCATTCCAGTTCCAATGGCTCCCTAGAATTAGTTATGAGGTCTTATTTTGTGATGTTTGGGACTACCCTAAACCGTAAACCCTAAACCACGTCAAGCGAAGGGGCGATGCTGCTTGCCACTCGCCAGCTCGCTCGCATGTGCTGATGGAGGTGTTGTAGGTAATGATGTCCTGAGAGCTTAGGGTAGATAGGGGTTAGGGTGTTAAGGTCATATAGAGTTTAGAATTTAGACGGTTCGGGGTGTTAGGGTTTATGTTTTAGGGCTGAAATTCTGAAAGGTCCTGGGCTTACTGGAACGATGCGGGAACCAAAGCCTCCCCCATACCCTCAAACCTTAATTCCTGAGACTTCATACCTACTCGCCATGGGTTGTAAGCAGCTGCGCGGCGGGCTGCAAGCCTGCAGAGCTCGCCTTAGTTGTCTGCTTCACCGGTACGCCAAGGTTTAGGGCATAGGAGGAGGCTCTATCTATCTATCTATCCATCTGTCGATATATATATATATATATACATATATATATATACATACTTGTAGATATGTGATACGTATATATATATATATATATATTTATATTTATATAAATAGAGAGAGAGAGAGAGAAATAGAGAGAGAGAGAGACGCAGATAGGGCTTTCAGAGATCACAAGGCTTTGGGTTATGTTTTTCAGAAGGACTGTAACAGGATAGCTTTGTTAAGGTCTATGCCTCCCCCCAAAACAAAAAGCTCTGTGGTTTAGATCCCAATTCTATACTGTGTTCTGAATGGAACTTTGGGTACCTCAATTAAAGCTTCAGGGTATGTAGCCAACAACCTCACAAGTCTTTGCCAAACCTAAGCCCCCAAGACCTTCGACCCTTAAGCCTGCAACACTTAAATCTCGGGCCACTCCACCCTAACTTCCTAAACACTGAAACCCCTAGAAAGGTGCATGTATGTATATACAAGAAGGCTGGAGTGGATCATGGGAGGGGTTTGACCATATCATATCATATATATATGTTTATGTATATAGATATAGATCGACAACCTGAGAGTTTAGGCATTCGGTATGGGGCTTATAGAGCTTCAAAGCTATCGCCCATACCCCGTAAATCCCAAACCTTTAAAGCCAAAACTCACACCAAACTCTCTGCTGGGTTCCTTCAATCTCTACATTGACAAAGCACGAGCCCGCTTTCTGAGTCACCTAAGCCCACCAGTGCACAGTCGGTGCTACACCGAACATCACCAATTTCCAACAACCCAACCCTTGGCCTCGTATAAACGCCTGAAACCCCACAGAAACCAACTCCCTCGAGGGTGCCTACGACTATACGTACTCTAGATCTCCACCATTTGGTCACTTGGACCCTTACCCTATATCCTTATCCTAACCCGATATAGGCACCACACTACTCTAAGCCCTACACCCTACGGCCTAAACCCAAAATCCCAAGAAAGCCTAAACCCCTAAGCCCTAAAACCCTAAACCCCTCACTCCAAAGCAAGAATTTACCCTGAACTCCAAAGCTTCAACTCTAGACTCTGACCTAATGTAGGGCCCTTAAAAATTAGAATAGGGTTTTGGCGCCCATTATACTCTAGTTGTAGTAAGGACCCCCCAAAATAGTATTTGTAATTATTTAAGCCCTTGTAATACACCCCCCCCCCACAAAAAAAAAAAAAAAAAACACTTATTGTAGCCCCTAACTACCACTTCATGACGACTACGAGATGCCTTTTTTTTGCTGGAGCCCTAGACCCTAAACATCCCTAAACCTTAACTCCCAGTCCCTAAACCCTAAACCCTAAACTTCAACTCCTCATCCCCAACCCCTAAGAAGCCCTAAGCCCTAGCCCCTAATACCTAAACCCGCAACTATCAGGCCCTAAATCCACCGAAAACCTTAGCCTTAACCCTTAATACCTATATAAACCCGAAAGTGTCAGGCCCTAAATCCCCCACCCATTCGAGCTTGAAGTCACCGACTGAAGAAGGCTCAAAGCGCCGGGCCATTGGCGCCCTCTCTGCGCGAGGAGGGGGGCTTTAGGGCTTTAGTCTAGGGTTTAGGAGCTTAGGGTTTAGGGTTTATGGGGCTGCAGAGGGCTTTAGAGTATATAGGGCTTCAGGGTTTGTGCTTAAGGCTTCAGGGCTTTAGATCGGGGTTTGGGGGCTTTCGTGTTGCGGCTTTAAGGTTTTTTTCTAGGGCTTTAGTCGAGGGCTTCTCAAGACCCAATGCACCAGGGGTTCCTCGCAAGCAGTTACACAAATGATATGTCCCCATTAACACAAACTAGATGCCAAATCCCAACCCTTCAGATACCATGCTGCGGAGCACAAAAAGCTTATATAAAAAACGTAAAGATGATGCTCCAAACAACGGCCGACCTCGCTTGCAGGCGCTGATCGCGCGATTGTATGGAAGCAGCTCGGAGCGCGTCGCCCCGCGTGGGAGCGAGATATCCATCCGACAGGAGATACCCTGAACCCTAAACTCAAACCCCAAACGTTATAATCCTAGGTATCTGCTCTAGGTTCCTAAGTCTTAAGTAACCCCTTTATAAAAAGGGTACCCTTTTTCCTACTATTCGGTTTTAATCAGGGACCCCCAAAAGGGAAAGTCTCCATCGAGATTACTTTATGGAGAGCCCTTGATGCTCTTGGAAAGTCACAGAAAGTCCTTTCTGCCCTTAACCCAAAGCCTGAACCCCTACAGTAAACCTTAAAACCCTAAACCCCATGCACGGCGCTAAACGATTTTAACCAACTTTTACCGGCCCGAACATGATGCGCGAAGCGAATTCCACAGACGCCTGGCTTGAACCATGCACACAGCAATTGCTTCTTTCCCGGGCTTACTCTGGTTTTTTGGGGGACGTAGGGTTGAGGGTTTAGGGTTTATGCGGTCTACAGAAATACATCCTGCAGGGGCCTGTGCCTGTTTGTCCAATGTTTTTTTGGGGAGGGGTAACATATAAGTACTTCCGGGGTCTGACATGTATAGTATTTGTATACAGTCATGAGCGGCATCGGTACGTCAATGTATACCATAGTATAGCCCAACGTGCTGGTCTAAACCAGCCCAACGATTTGGTCCGGTATGCCACCTAGACTTCTGGGGCACTAGGCTCTTCAGCCTAAACCCAAACCCTAAACGACTTATATAGCAGGCTTCAGAGCTTGATATAGGGCCCCCAACACGTAGAATAGCTTTCCGGGGTACTATAGGGGCCTTAATAATTGGAATAGGGTTTTGGGGCCCATTTTGCTATAAATATTCTAAGGAACCCCGAAAATAGTATAGGTATTTACTAAGGCCCCTATAGTAGTTTACTTGATTTGCGGTCACAGCTGACAGGGTTTAGACTGTCGTGATGAAAGGTTTCAGGGCTCTCTCCCACATAGACCCAAAACCCCAAACCCTGAACCCTTCTAACAGTTGATCTCAACTCAAATCGATCGCAGGGATAGAGATCCTAATCTAGTACTGTTGAAACCCTCAAAACGTGTATGACTGAGTTCCGGGAGACCCCCAATTCAGCCATTTCAACCCAATAAGACTCCCGTTGGAGACATCTTGGACCCTTGGGGTAACGTCATGTTGACGCGCCTGACTCACACACCCGAAACCCTACCTCAACCCCAAATAACCTACCTTCTTATGGACCTATTTAAGGAGATCATCATAAGGAACCCTAAAAAAGGTAGGTTTGTCAGGGATAAGGTAAACCTTAAACTCTAAACGTCTGATTCATAAACCTGCTTTAACTTCTCTGTGGGCCTTGATGCTGGCACTGCCCACTTTTTGACCGCTGCCCATCAACTGACAGTGTCCCTCCGATCACTCGAGGACCTCCTTACCCCTAAAACCTAAACTTCCCGAAACCGTAAACTATACTTGTGCTTGTTGGTTACCGAAAACAGATCCCCAAAACCGTAGGACCCCGGAAAAGCCCAGTTACCTGTACAGTGGGTTACTGGGTTATGGATATGTAAACAAGGGGTACTAAGTACCAACATGTGTCGATACATGCATAATAGTAATCCCGAGTATAGAGCACCGACATTCCACAATGTAGGTGCTTAGGACGGCTCAGGGTTTCTATTGTTCATGTCATGTGGGGTTGAAGGAGCAATAAGTTATTCAGGTTTCATCGGGTTTCGGGCTTCTGCGTAAGGTTTGCAGCTTTGTGTAGGGTTGAAGGTGCAGGCAACTGGTCTCCCAGGGGGCGCTTGGGATCGCAGCGTCGGAGACTCGAGTACTTTCTGGGTTCTTGTTAAACAACTTACCTATAGTCTCCATTGTAGTTCCTTTTTAGGTTAACCAAAATCTATATTATAGGATCCTAACCATAAAACTGGCTAACCAAAAAAAGGAACTACAATGGAGACTCTAGGTATAAATTATGCAGTTATACAGTACACAGTTTCAGTTACCAGAATAGTACCTAAGGGTCCATGTACCCACATAGCTTATACTCTGGCCCTAAAGTACCTCGGGACTACTTTCATACTTCCTTGCTATCGTAACCCTAAACCCTATAAACCCCAAAACCCTAAACCCTAAATCCTAAAACCCTAAACCCTAAACCCTAAATCCCTAAACCCTAACTTAACAAAAACCCAGTTCAGTGCTCAGGGCTGCAAGTCTGCGGCAGTACCTGACAGCTCTACGCGTTGCCGTGGCGGAACGCTCCTAGGCCTAGGTTTCGACAGTAAGGTGTCGGTAGGGCTCAAGGTTTAGGGTTTATAGGGTTTTGGAAGAACTGCGATGATGGCTTGAGTAGGTATGCAGCTCGTAGGTCTTAGATTAAGTAGTTATATAATTAGGATGCTTTGGGAAGTGTCAGCTTTCTGGCTTTGTGTGAGGGTTTCCGGCGTAGGCTTTCGTGTTCTGTTGCATCCCTAAACCCCTGAACCCCTAAACCTAGAAGAACCCAGTTGGGGTCTGAAGGTTTAGAGCCTAAACCTCCGGGATCTGCAATAAGTTACTGATTGAGATCGCCGCGCTTGGGCCCAAAAGGGTTCCTTTAAGGGATCTAAAAAAGGGATCTATAGGGGCTACACCGGGGACGTGTGTGAAGACTCTCGGATTTGCTGTACAACTTACAGCCAAGATGTAGGCTCCCTGGACGGATTGGGCAGGGAGGATCATGGTGTAAAGTTTAGGGCTTGGGGTTTAGGACCCGAAACCATGCAACGTATAGCTTTAAACTCTGAACCCAGCCCCTAGACCCGAAACCCAAAAAACCTCAAATCCTTGAACTCTCGGGGACCTCGGACTACGTGGCCCGTAGCGATTGGCTGGGTATCAGGAGACGACCTGGACGCCTGATTGTTGTACTAGAGTAAACCCCAAAAAGGTTGGACACCGGATCAAGGACACTTAGTGCTGGGATTCCCTATACATTGCTCTTAAGGCTTGAGGCTGTTGGGTGTCCAACTTTTGGGCTTCTACTGTACTTCTGACTACCCCATGAGTTTAGGGTCTAGTTGAGAGTTTAGGACATAATACCTTAAACTACACCTTAACCTGCATTTTGTTGGTAGGACATATTAGGAACCCTGATATAGGATTAAGAGGGGCCCTACAACAAAAAGGTGATTTTGGTAGGTTAAGGTATGGACTACCGTCTTTGGGATACTCACCACAAGACTAATGGAAAAAATGGAAAAACGACAACTAAATCCCAAAACCTCGAATGGGCCAGAACTATTGCGTGACAACCTTGAAGCCGTAGGATAGCTGGTTGGGTTCAGAGACTGAGGGTTTAGAGACCTTGAACCCCCAATTGGGTTTAGAGACGAGGGTTCAGGGACTTAGGGACCTTGAACCCTCGGTTGGGCTTAGAGACTAGGAGTTGGAGGTCGTGGAATTAGGGGCTCGCAGTCTTTGACATCTTTCCGTATGGACCCTTTAGTTTAGGGTTTTGGGGATCATTGGTAACCGGATCCCGATGAACGGGGCCCTACTTGGAGGCTCGGAGGGTTGGGGGATGTAGTAAGTAGCTACTCGGTAGGGTTACAAGCACCATGACCCCAACTAGGATCCCGTATACAGTAGAAGCCCAAGAGTTGGAAACCCCGTAGCCCCAACCCTTAAGAGTAATGTATGGGGAATCCCAGCAGTGTTTGGCCTTAATCCGGTTTCCAACTTTATGGGGTTTACCGTAGGCCACGTGTAACTTTATCCACTACCTTCGTACATTCGTACAGCTGCAGGCAGGGCGCAACAGCTCCGACTCTCGCAAGAGCTCGGGCGCGTGCGCAGACCTGGGGTTTAGGGTTTAGGGGTTTAGAGGTTTAGGGGTTTAAGGGTTTATGGTTTAGGGGTTTAGGGGTTTAGGGTTTAGGCAAACAAGAACATGATGGATCTCTGAGTCACGAAAAGACTCGCAGGAGAGATGTGGTTTAGTGTTCAGGCGTTGAGGGGCCGCGGTGTGTAGGGGTTTAGGTTACGTTTGTATAAGGTGAATGCACTCACTTCAGAAGATCCACAGACTCTGTCATGATCTAGACTAGCCATGTTTCTTTGTGCGCACGGCCAAGCAAAGTGGTCAACCATACCCATTTATCCTGTAGATGCACAGGCGTTAGGGTCAAGCGGTATGCTTCATGTGCAGGCCCCTGATAAGTCCTAAGCCTCAAAAACCAAACCCCAAACCCCAAGCCTTAAAGTCCCACATCCTATTCAGAGGCCCCCAAACCCAAACGCCCTAAACCACTAGACACTAAACCCCATATCCCCAAATCCTGAACCCTAAACCGCGAACCCAAACCTACATCAAGCTAGGCCGAGCTTCGCCGCAGCTTTCTCACCTGGACGGACAAATGCAAACATTGTCGCTGAAGCCGAAAAGGTTTGCTCTAGGGCTTAATCGGGCTCTGTAGAGTCTATAGGGCTTTGTAAAGCTACTTTTAAAGGTTCACTATGGGGCTGTACAGGGTTCAGTGCTGAATCCTAAGACTCTTTCTGTTGACGCATTTGTCTAAACTGCTGTTCGGGCTCGCTGTGGGCAGGCGGCGTTCGTGACCCTGCTTTCGTCGACGGTGCCCTCTGCGTCTTCCATACCGGGTAGACCAGGCTACTATAGGGGCCGTAATGATTAGAATAGGGTTCTGGGGCCCAATATACTATATTTACAAGAAGAAATCCCCAAAATAGCATAGGTAATTATTCAGGCCACTATACTGGACTCGCTGCCGTTGAGCTCTACATGTGATTACAACAAGCCGTTGGTAGTGAACCAACCCTTGCCCTGCAACGCTTCCGAGTGGAACAGCTTTTTCGCAACATACGTCAAACCTTGCGTCCTTGCTGGCAAGGACGCCCCCGTCAAGAACTAAAGGTAGATGTAATTAAGGTTTGCTGTGGTCATGTGGACATGTTTGCATGGAGGTCGAGGTGCGATGACCCCAGAAAGGCATATCCCATGACACCACGAGGGCCTGAATGATCAGACTGCCGGTGTTTGATTCGAATTTTGTCAAGAAACACTTCCGTGATGCGAATTACCGGTAACCAGGCCCCTACAACATTCTTGTATGACCCCCTTTTGACAGCCTTAGATTAGTCAATAAACTAGATGTCAACCGGCTTGAGGCAGTCATGCCACAGGCGCCGGCCGCAGCAGCAAACGCATCGGCAGTAAGCTCGACATGCAGTGTGCTGCAGCTCCTTGGAAAGCCAGGGTTGAGGGTGTTTTAAGGGTGTAGGAGTTTGGGGTTCACGGTTTATAAAGTTAATGGTTGAGGGTTCAAGACTTAACCTACCACTGTCTGCCCTTTTGTGCTAGCTCCTTAGACTTTCTTTCCGAGGACTTGTTTTGAGACCCTTCACAGCGCAGGTTCTCAAAGTTCTTGTTCGAGGACAGTTGGTCTTGATAGGCTAGCTAGTACACCACCCGCAAGATGAACTACATTGGACACTCCAGCTCAGGAAACCCTAGGCCCTAGGTCTCCTCCCATACCTTAGTTTAGGATTTTCCAGGATCCACAAAACAAACCTACCCTGTTACTCCTTAGGGCTTAGGGACTAAGGAACCCTACACAGGTCGATTCTTAAACTTGGGGCTCCTAAACCCCAAAGCCCTAAGCTTGAACCTGAGGGTTCGCCGGGGCGCAGGAGCCAGAGGGCCTGTGGCCACTGAGCCGCGGCTTCGCAAGCCCGAAGGCCAGCGGAGCAAGAGATCACCTGAGTTCCTATGATTTGGGGGGGTGAATAATGAGGGTTTAGGGCTTTTTTGGTTTAGGGTTGAGGGTTTAGGGTTATTGTGAACTATTTGGGTTTCCGTAAGGATTGGTTCTCTGAAGGTTCGATGAGGATTCTGTAGAGGGTTCTAGGGTTTAGAAACTGAAACCTAAAGATTAGGGGCCTCTCCTAAGCTTCAAACCCTGAACTATAAACCCGAAGCCCCGATCCCTCAATGCCCTAAGTCCTAAACCGTCACAGAACCCTTAGAAAAGCTACCGGAAGCCCACAGTCGAGCCACATCCACATCCAGCTTTCGGACGGCCATGTCTTCTAGCCTGTTAAGAGAGGGCTTCCCAGTTCGCAGTCGAGACTCGGATTCAAGATGTAGGGTTTAGGGGTTCTGTGCTTCTGGTCTATTCTGAATGCTTATAGAGCTTTTGTCACAAGCAGGGTTTCTGAGTCGGGACAGGATTTGTCTTTGTCAATTTTCAGGCTGAGAGTATTTGATATAGCTGGCTGCAATCGTTCACATAATCATGAATAGCATCACCGCAGTACCACCTCTGCCACCATCGTCAAGCTACTGTTGTCCATCGCTCGTCTTGGTGTGAATATATTGTTGCTGATGTCTGTTGCTTGACTGGAAACGTTACACACTCTCCCTCCTACCGCTTATAGCAGGCTAGAACGCAGGCACAAAAACAGGCACTGTTGCTTTGCGGATTCCATACAAAAGAACTCCAAACAACTGTCGAAAGATGAGTCCAGCCTATGCAAATCAGCAGCGCCAGGCATCCTAAACACTAGACTCCTGGGACTCTGAATGCTGCAAATCTTATGCAAGGCCGCTAACATCAGGCCATTATCGTCACACCCTAAACTTGAAGCACTGAAACCCCTAAAGACGCTGTGGAGCCCTCATAGATCCCTTCGAGGAGCGATTAAAGCCACAAAGGACCCTCAATCCTGAAACCGCGAAAGACCATAAACCCTAAACCCTTGAAGCCTTAAAAGCACCCGAAACCCTCAAGACCTTAAAACGGCCCTAAACTCCAAAAACCCTTCAAGCCTTACAAAGGCGCGCAAAAGCCCTACAACACATTTTAAAGCCTCAAAGCCTTAAAACGGTCCCCAACCCTAGAAACCCTGGAAGCCTGAAAAAAGCAACCGAAAACATCCAAAAAACCTACAACACAAAGCCGGGCTGCAGCTGCAAGGACTCACGCCAGCGGCCGGCCTGAGAAGTGCCAACGGGCTTCGCTCAGGTTCTCGGATTTAAGGATGTTTATAGGGTTTAGGGCTTTGTGCTTTAGGGACCCCGACAATCTATATAGAGTTTAGAGATGTTTAAGGTTTTGATTCCACACAGGACCGACCCCAGAAAAGTCGTATATATGGTCAGGCGTCTGGCGTTCCCAGCCCAAACCCACCCCCCCCCAATGGTATGGTCTGGTACGGGGTTGGGGGGGCTGGCGTGTGCGGAGAGGGGTGGGGGCCGTTGGAGCTGCAGCTGGAGAAACGGCCAGGCGTCACAGACCAGGCCAGCATAGTACGCAAGCCCTACGCAAGCCATAAATCCTATAACGTNAGGGGTGGGGGCCGTTGGAGCTGCAGCTGGAGAAACGGCCAGGCGTCACAGACCAGGCCAGCATAGTACGCAAGCCCTACGCAAGCCATAAATCCTATAACGTAGCGCAGTAGCGCCTGATACGGCTTTTATATTAACCTTAACCTAAACTTCAAACCTTACACCCAACCCTAAACCCCGCCTAAATGCAGGCTCTAAGCCTAAACCACACATAAACTGTCAACCCTAACGAACCTACACCCCAAACCCTCCCTAAGCCCTTGTCGACTTGAAGCCTTATACTTTTTAACCCAAAACCCAAGACTCAAAAGCTTAAGCTAGACCCAAAACCCCAAAACCCCCACAACCACCCCACAGGGGGAAGAGGGAACCCACACTCCATCCCACAGGAGGGGGGGCATCCTGGACCATAGACCATGGGGGGGAGGGGGGGGGGCCGCTAAGCGCGTGACCATATAGGTCATAGGTTTTCCTACAGTCTCCATCGCAGTTCCTTCTTTTGGTTGAACCAAACATCTTTAAGATCCTCTAAGGTAACCCAATAAAGGAACTACAGTGTAGACTATAGGTAGATTTGAAAGAGTTTCGGCTTAGTGGGTTATGGGGTGCTTGATGGTCCAAAATTAGGGGACTTCAAATTCGGAGTTGCAGGGCGATGTGGCTTCAAGCATGAAGGTTCAACCGGCTAACTAAACAACCCGCCTTAAACCTGACCCTAAACCCTAAACACTCTCAGATATGTTGCTCACAGAAGGGACTCTAGTCTCCAGGTTCAGGGGTTCTGACGATTTCGGCTTGTGAAGGGATGCGCTTCGGCTCAGGGAGGCTTGCTGTAGGGTTTCTGGTTTATGTATGGGTTTAGGGTTTGGATTCCAGCGCAGTTCAACGGAAAACATGAGAAGACTTGTGCTGAGCTCTTGGGGCAAGCATGGCGTTCGGTACTCTGTTGCTTCCAGATCTGTAGTGCTGGCTCAAAGGCCAACCCCTAGGGGCATCGTAGAGTTGAAAACTTCCGAGTATCTTCGGTCGAGGGTTTAAGGGGTAAGGCTTTGGGTTTGACGTTCATATTTCATATTTAATTTCGGGTTACCTATAGTCTCCATTGTAGTTCCTTTTTTTGGTTAGCCAAAATCTACATTATAGGACCCTAGCCATAAAACTGGTTAACCCAAAAAAGGAACTACAATGGAGACTCTAGGTAGGGTTCAGGAACTTTAAGACTGCGGCCGAGGGGCACGGACGCAAGAGCTGAGCGCGGCCGTGAAGGTGATGCCATCTGCAAGGAGCTGTGAAGCCTCTCAGGACTTACTGGGAGGCTCCTGAGAAACACCCTCTGGGTGCTTTTGGGCTGTTTAGGGTTTAGGGTTTAGCTTTGGGTGCTTTTGTAAGGGATTTAGGGGTCAGGAGTTTCATGTTTCGGGTTTGGTTGAGGGTGTGAGGGCTTGCCAAGAAAAGAGCTGGCCGCTTAACAAGCAATATGTGAGTTTCCGAAAATCGGGGACCCTAATTTAGTACCCTAAATAGTAGGATCCTTATTATAAGGGCCCCAAAATAAGGTACCTCTTTCGGATACTCCCATATACCTGGAAGTTTGAAAGCAGACCCTGCTGTAACTCGAGAGCTAAAGCCTGTACTTCCCGGGTGTTATTGCACTAAGGCGGGACAAAAATCAGTCCCTATCATACAGCCCCCTGAAACTTGTGAAAACCCTTTAAGCTCCATAGCCAAGTACTCTACGTAGCCATTAGGCTTCTGTTCTAACCGCCCTAAGCCGCCTTCACATCCCCGAGCAACTGCAAAGCCAGGCGCCACTTTCCGGACTTCTCCTTGGAGGATCGAGGCTTACCACGACGATCTTCCTGGGTAGTCTAGAGGCCTTAATGGTCGGAAAAGGGTTTTGGATTTAGGGTTGTGGTGATGTTAGAGCATACACGAATTGTGAGCGGACACCCGAACCTAAGAACGTTAATGGGTAGTATCAGGTCATCATTCCCCAAAGCAAGCTCTCGTTTAGCTATACTACATGGGAGTTTCCGAAAACAGGGGACCTGAATATAGTACCCCGCATAGTAGGATCCTTATTATAAGGATCCCAAAAAAGGTACCCCTAACTTTTGGAAACTCCCATATGGAGCGTATCAATAGTGTCCCTGCCCCTAGACTCTAATAGAGTCCTTATGGTGCTGAATGGGAATACTGTTACATAAAACCCCCAAAGTAGGTAAAATAATGGCCCAATACCTGCACAAGGCTTTTATTCTACATACTTTTGGGGTCCAGGTAGGGACCTTCATGATTAAACCGAGCCTTGGGTTCGATTATGTATCCGTCTCTCTTTAGTTTCGACTTTAGTACTTGCCCCTATAAACTGAACACATAGGAGCCCGAGTTCCATGAGGGAGAAGCCTATGGGTTCTAAGGCCCAGGTTATATGCACCGTTCACACTCTTCAATAGCGGGTTCTGGCACCTGAAATGAAACCCAAACACCAAGTACTTGGATGAAAAGTGCTATACGAACACTCATGAGTGCTGCTTCTTTGTGGTTGGCACCTGAAGCAAACCCCAAATGGGAGTTTCCAAAAATTTTGCACGCTAAATAGTAGGATCCTTATTATAAGGATCCCCAAACAAGGTACCCCTAATTTCGGAAACTCCCAAATCCCAAACTGGGGAGTGGGTGGATTCCCACAGGGCGAAACATCGAAACGCACGAAAACGCACTCCAAGCGTCGAAAGCTGCCAAGGTGGCGTTGTAGGTGATCAGAGTAGGCCGAAGCCTGGCCCACGCAGCTTTCTCAAACCCTTCCTGGCACGCTAACTCTAGATAAGTACTTCGGTTAAATCTAGGATACGTTTTAACACCGAGCCGCACCTTATCTGTATAAAGTTGCCCAATGGGCTTAGCCAAGATCTAATTTTCTTTTTGAAGACTGCCATGTTAGAGTAGGTCCTGCGGTCGACAATGCACACTGAGTCACAGTTACAACTTACAAGGTTCAGGGCACAGCAGACAGCAAAAGCAACAAAAGCCTGGATCTGCGGCACAGTCTTCAGCTGATCCTGCGCAGCACTGCAGTCACCACCTGAGGAAGCTTTACCCCAGGTCACGACAGACCCATTACCACGAATGGCAGCAAAAGCGTTGTCAGAGGCCTCGACATGCTGCACATTCTCCAGCTGGTCCTGCACAGCACTGCTGTCGCCACCGGTGGCAGCATTCCCCCAAGTCACAACCGATCCATCAGCAAGAAGGGCAGCAAATGCGCCATTAGCAGAGGCTTGAATGTGCTGCACAGTCTTCAGCTGATCCTGAACAGCACTACTGTCGCCACCACGATTAGCAATACCCCAAGACACAACCGACCCGTCGACAAGGACGGCAGCAAAAGCGCAAAAAGAAGCCTGGATCTGCTGCACATTCTTCAACCGATCCTGAACAGCACTACTGTCGCCACCACGCTCAGCATCACCCTAGGTCACCACGCATCCATCGCCAAGAATAGCAGCAAAAGCGCTGACAGAGGCTTGGATCTGCTGCACATTCTTGAGCTGATTCTTCACGGCAGTGCTGTCGCCGCCATACTCAGCATCACCCCAGGTAACGACAGATCCGTCATCCAGAATGGCAGCAAAAGCGCTCTCAGAGGCCTGGATCTGCTGGACATTCTTTAGCTGATCTTGCACAGCACTGCTATTGCCTCCAAGCTCAGCATCACCCCAGGTCACGACAGATCCATCGTCCAGTATAGCAGCAAAAGCGCTCTCAGAGGCTTGAATGTGCTGCACAGTCTTCAGCTGGTCCTGTACAGCGCTAGAATCGCCGCCCTCAGCATCACCCCAAGTCACAACCGATCCATCAGCAAGAAGGGCAGCAAATGCGCCATTAGCAGAGGCTTGAATGTGTTGCACAGTCTTCAGCTGATCCTGAACAGCACTACTGTCGCCACCACGATCAGCAACTCCCCAAGTCACAACGGATCCGTCGACAAGAATGGCAGCAAAAGCGCAAAAAGAAGCCTGGATCTGCTGCACATTCTTCAACCGATCCTGAACAGCACTACTGTCGCCACCACGCTCAGCATCACCCCAAGTCACCACACTTCCATCGCCAAGAATAGCAGCAAAAGCGCTGACAGAGGCTTGGATCTGCCGCACATTCTTGAGCTGATCCTTCACGGCAGTGCTGTCGCCGCCACGCCCAGCTTCACCCCAAGTCGCAACAGATCCATCACTAAGAATGGCAGCAAAAGCGCGGCGACTAGCTTGAACTTGAACCCTGCTTAGTTGCAGGGTCAGAGAGTCTCCATTCCGAACTTTGGCTTTCTTGATTAGAGCTCTTCCATCCAGAACTCTTCCAGCTGAGTCCAGTAGCCGCCCTTTCCCGACTCCGAGTGCAATTTCTGCGCGTCGCTTCAACGTTTCTACCGTCTCACCCAGGTCTGCTGGCACAGTGGCGGTTTTGCCACTCAGCAGTCCAACTTCCACATGGACCGACATGCTGCCAGCTGCAAAATCCTGGGTTGTGATTTAAGACTCAGGAATCGGGGACTGGCACTCAAGGTTAAGAGTTTGAGAGTTGGCTTGCAGGGTGGGTGGTGTGCATGAGTGTGCGCGGTGTTGAAGGTTCTGCTGATGGAGTTTGCTCAAGCAACAGACGGACTTCGTGCCTCCAGCCTTATAATCAAGACCCACGAACCCGAGGACATTGCAAACAGCAACACTTGCACCCGAACCACGAAGCCGCGAGGCTTTTCTTAGGATGATCCCCGAACACTAATAGTATCACAGCAGAGGTGGAAGCATCAGGCCACTCTTCGAACACTGCTATATGCGGGTAAACCTCCCTGACAGTAACAGATACCAGAAGGGGCTGGTAGCAGATGTATTCGAGGCCTGACTGTTCCTTCTTAAGGGAACTGGCGATATACGGGCGGGGCCCACTGACTCAACCTAAACCCTACAAACACCAATGAACGCTGCAACCCTGCTGCACCCCATAATCAGTACACACTATAAAGCTTCTTGAGCGCCAGCAGCCTCTGTGACAAGCACCTACAGACCTGTTAGAGCACTATAGTCCCCTTTGTAATTGTACCCTTCTCAGTCAATCCTAAACTTGAACCGAGATATTCGTCCGCAGATTTCACGAAGGTAGAACCCTTTCAACTGCAAGCGAAAGGCTCTAAGCTTAGGGTTCAGGGTTCCGGCCCACCCAGAGATCAAAACAACTTGCTAGTTGAGGAGTATGCCCTGGAATATGCATATATATATATATATATATAATCTTAAGTCGTCTATGATTCAAGGTATATAAACCCTAAACCCTAAACCCAAAGCCCGAATATTCCTTGACTGAGGGTGTTGGTCTCTCGGGGCATCGGGACGAGTGGATTGCTTCGTGAGGGGCTAGGGTTTCAGGGCTTCGGGTTTCCATGAAACCTCGTACTAAGGGTCCTACTGTTGATGGTAGAAATCCTGCAGTACCCATAACAAGGAATATACCATAATTCTCATAGTTTAGGGTCCTTCAGGTAATGCAGGATTTATATCATCAGCCGTAGTATTTGAACTCTAACTCTGGGTTCCCCCCACCCCAATGTTCTGACGTGCAGGAGTAGGGTGTGGGGTTATGGCTAAAGGTTACGAGTAGTGAACAAATCTACAGCCATGATCCGGCTGGCAATCTAGTGCAAGAATCAGCAAATGTGAGGAAATCGAGCCATGCTCGGACCATGACCGTCAGCTAACGCCTAAATAACACTAAACCAGACAACACATAGCCCCTATAAGCCCTTAGCCCATAGGGCCCCAAGCCTCCCCCACAGTAATACTAATTATGCCACAACCTTATTCTGGAACCTGTTCTGGACCCCCAATCCTCGGGCTCCCCTCGCGGCTGGCCTTTCTGAATGGAGCTGCTCCAACAGAAGCATTGCGAAGCTCCACCTGATCACTGAGCTTCGGGCTTTCTGACGTTGCATCTAGGTTCAGTTTAAGTTTGTTCAGCCTCCAGGGTTTATTGAGTTAGGGTTTAGGGTTTAGGATAGTTTGGGCTCCCGGCTTTGGTATTGAGGGGTTCCCTACGATCGGAGAAGCTTCGGAGGGATTGAACTCCATATGTGCGACCCGAGAGTGCCACCTAATGCTGATCTAGGTCCTGGTCTAGGCTGTAGGGCACGAAGCCCCAAGCCTATGCCCCTATAGCCACACCCTAAATCCTACAACCTTGAACCTTAAACCGTCGTTATATCGTCACCGCGTTCAGATGACGGCCTTGCTGCCTTCTCGCAGGCACTGATGGCTGCGCTGTATGCTACGACCTCGGCAGACACAAAGAGACGGAGGAGGCCTGCACATTGCATCTTGGTACTTTCAGACTTTAAGATGTCCGAAACCCTAAACTCCAAAACTAACGGGAGCCCTATGAATCCTACAACCAAGTAACGAACAAATCCCAAAGCCTCCACTTGTCACTGCAAGGGCTCCCTCCTCTGCACTCACCGCAAAGACAGGCATCTGCAACAACAAGGACAACACTACTGATACTACGGTCTAGGATTTAGGGTTCAGACGTTTACGGATTAGGATGAAGACCTGAGAGAGACACGGAAACTCGCTCAGAGCTATAGGCGAAACTGCACTGCGAGTTGCCCGTGCCGAGTTGCATTCGGTTCTACATGCTCGGATTTGGCGGTCTGCAGAAGCGAGATTGCTCGCTGCCATTGCGATGCCTGTCTGGGGTTTGGGGTTTGGTGAGATGCCAAGACCCCAAACCTGTAGGTCCGATTGGCGAGTATAGCAGC
The DNA here is from genome assembly GCA_003297005.1 of Symbiodinium sp. clade A Y106. Taxonomy (NCBI): domain Eukaryota; class Dinophyceae; order Suessiales; family Symbiodiniaceae; genus Symbiodinium; species Symbiodinium sp. clade A. The sequence goes on along the minus strand of BGNK01003694.1, from coordinate 4,252 downwards.
CAGAAAAATTGGAACAGGGATTTGATGCCCATTATATGGTTCTAAGGACTATAAGCGATAGTATTGCTAATTTCTCCGACCCCTCTCTTAGGTAAACTCAAAGCGAGCAAGGGCCAGCCTTCTCGAAGGTGCTGATCGTGGCTGCGAAGGTTACAACAGTTGGTTGCCTGGGCAGACTTGAACTACGGGCCTTAATAATTAGAATAGGGTTTCGGTGCCCATGATGCTATAGTCATAATAAGGAACCCCCAAACTAGTAGTGATAATTATTGAGGCCAATACATTACAAATGAACAGCCTGCCCAAGCTTAAGCAGCCCACTGACTTACACACATACTCGGCGAGTACTATATAAGCCTTACGAATTAGACTAGGCTTTCATTGTGTTACGAACCACAAGAGACTACTTACGACCAAGGCCGAGGAACTTCAAATGAATGTAGCTTGAAACAAATCGAGAAGCCCTCTGTGGTTCAAAGCTTATTCGTTAATCCGCATAATAAACCCTCTATATTGTTCCAAAGTGTATTCGGTTTGGAGTATTGGAAGATGCATCCAAGGGGCAGAGCACGGACATGCATCGATTCCAGGAGGTTCAAAGCCTTTTCGGCTCTTATTGCGTTTCCCTGGCCCCTTTAAGGGTTCTGCTACCACCCCCACAATGCAATTGGAGAGGTTCTATGGACCGTAGACGCAGAAAACCTCTTGAGTCTCGTGCGTCAAGGAAAGCTTCCAGAAGGTTGCATCCCCAGGGCTCTATAATATAAGGATTGATAGTTCCTGCTAAATGGTTCCTTTGAAGGGTTCTGTAATATGGGGGTTTAGGGCTAAGTTTCAGGGTTTAGGGTATAGTCTCCACTGCAATTCCTTGGTATGGCTCCTTGGTTTTGTATTTTAGGATCGAGCTCAAAAACAAACATTGATAGTACACGTAAAGCCCTGCAGATGTAATGCCACATGAGATCAGTCCCAATTACCCCTACACTGGCCCTACACCCTGACATGTTCTTGGGTTCTCTGAATGCAAAGCAGAACGCTCAGTCTCCATAAGCTCGCTTCATGAAGCCTTCTGTGCCCAGAACCCCTGTTAGGATTTGGGTTTGGGCCTGAGGGTCTTGTTAAGTTCCCCTCGACAGCCTGCCTTGCAGTCTTCAATGTAGGTCCCGCCGTTGGTTAACCAGTTTTGTGGTCGGGACCCTACCCTAAACCCTAAACCCCGAAGCGAGGCACTACATTGGAGAGCAGCAGTAAGCCCCAATAGGTTCCTGATCCTGAGTGGGTTAAACCCTACACCCCTAAACTTCTATAAACCCCGAACACTATAATGCTCTAATTTCATATCCTTAAACCCTAAACCCCCTAAACCCTCAACACTAAGACTCACTCCTAAACCCTAAACCCCTAATCCCCAAACTCAGAATTCAAACTTCCCGGCCTGTGGCCAGTCTCCAAGGCTCTCGCAGGCGGAAATTGCCGCACTGAGTGTTACCACCTGGGCACAACAAACGGCGGTAACGACGCCACGGGTTCTGGGTTTGCTGTGTTTAGGGGTTTAGGGTTGTGTTTAGGGCTTCGGGTTTAGGGGTTTAGGGTTGTGTTTAGGGCTTCGGGTTTAGGGGTTTAGCCAACACAAATCCCGAAGCCCAAATCCCCAAATCCCATGTGTTTAGGGCTTCGGGTTTAGGGGTTTAGGGTTGTGTTTAGGGCTTCGGGTTTAGGGGTTTAGGGTTGTGTTTAGGGCTTGTAGGGTTTAGGCCGGTTTAGGGTTTACGGTTGGGTTTAGGGTTCGGGGTGGTTGGGCTTTGGGGTTACAGGCTTAAGGCTCTCTTGGAACCGTATCTGCTCCACTGCTTTGGGTTGGAGGGCCGAGGAGCCCCAACCTTAAACCCGAAACCCTGAAACACTTACACTCTAAACCCTTGAAACTTACAACTTAACATAAACCCTAGACCCTGAACCCTAAAAACCCCAAAACCCTACCCTTAACCCTAAGCTCTAATTTTCAACTCATTGGTTTAGGTGGTTTCGAAGTATGAGCTCTACTGGAAATGAAGTGTCAACGCCCGTGTGGAAGCCCCATAACTCCAAACGTATCAGAACAAACCGTGTTAACCCATTAGAAGACCACGAGACCCTGAGTTCCACACCCCTAAGCCCCCTAAGCTTCTTTGCCCAAGCGTCATTGGGCTGAACTTGCCTGATCTCTGTCTCCTCCAGAAGAGAAAGAGCCTTGAGAATGAGTCCCGGCAAAGCCGTCGGAGATTGAGTTCAATCTTTGGGTGTTGTTGCTGTCTAGACGGGGCTGTGACTTCAAAGGGGACCAGCTGTTTAGGGTCATCGGGTCGAGGGTGAAATCATTATGTAAGGGTTCCAGACTTCAAGGTGCACGGGTTCGTGATCAATGGAGGTGTGCAGTCACGGGCGGAATGAACCTCACAAATTTCGCCCAGTTGCTGGCGCCAGCTGGCTGCAGCTGCCACAGGCACTGATGGCGGCGCTGCAAGTGATTTCCTGTGTCTGCTCCAAAAAGCCCTTAAACCTGAAAAGCTATGCAACTCTGAACTCAAAAACCATTTTGGGCCTAAGCCCTATAAAATCTACAACACTGACTCTGTTACCCAATAAGCCCTGAACAGTTGCATCTGTGCACTTTACTTAGCCCGTAGCACGGCAAGTGGCCACAGCGTTACGACCCCCTGCGCCCGCCAAGACGAAAAGCCTTACCGTTCAACTAACAAACTATCGACATGTATATGCATATATATATATATATATATATGTATACACAGACACACACACACACACATATATATATATATACACACACAAATCATAGTGTACATATATAAATGATTACATATATATATATACATACCTAATTACCTACCTACCTACATACATACCTACCTACCTACCCATACATACGCAAGACATGTACACACATACTAGTAGCCAATAACGCCTGAAGACGAGTCTACACCCTGCCAACTAGTATTGAAACATACTGAAACCTTAAACAACACCCTAGAAAGCCATTATGTGAAATCATTACCAAAACCGTTCTCAACAACCGCTATGAAATCCTAAACCCTAAACCCCAAAGCCTACGATGCGGCCAGAGCGGCGTCTGGGCTGAGGCTGGAAACCTCGGCCAGCTCCAAAAGGCGAATCGCTTGCTGCCTGTGTCTTTGTATGTAGCTTTGTAGGGTTTAGGGTTCAGGGTTTCGGGTTTAGGATTTAGGGTCTATAGGGGTTTAGGGATTCTGGTTTTCTGCCCGGCAGAGTCTAGAGTCTAACTTTCGGGGTTTTCGGGTGGGTTTTCGGGGTTCATGTATCCCGACAGATCCAACCAACACGTCTTTCTGAGTCCCAAGCATCCCGCGGAAGGACCAGGATCCTGTATGCATGGACCCCCCGTCCGGACCAAAGCTTGCTCGTTTGACGGTCTACGGTTTAGGCGAAGGCCTCAATAGCGTAATTAAGCAGGTTTCCCAATTCTGCATGTTGAACGATGCTTCCAACACTCGCGCTAAGCCCCTAACATCCCAAACCCGTTAGTTCAGGTCCGAGTGCTCGTGACTTGGGTTCCGGGTTGAGACGTTGAGGCGTTTAGGCTCCTTTCAGGCTTAGGGGCTCAGGGTTTAGTTATGCATTTAGGTTGGGTACTGTCCCCATACAGTAGGCTTTGTTAGGCTTTGTTGTGTTGAAAGGCCCGCAGGCCAAGCTGGGCACTCCGCAGAGCTGCGCAGTAGCAGTCTATAATAGGGCTAGTATTAAGGGCCGAATATATCTATACTATGAATATTATCCAACTGTTACTGAGTGGGGGCAGTATCCAACGTTTAGGGGTTAAGGGTTTAAAGGTCTTCCATGGATCTAGGACTTGATGTTCTGCGGAGAACAACAGTGCACTTGCAATGAGGTCTTTTTTTTAAAGTATAATTACATGCAAGTGGATAATACATGTTATAAAGACTTACAAACTCTTGCAAATGGCTATAAAGTCGAATATGTGTTGTATGTCTTCATATCTCCAGCTATCTTTTTCTATCTTTTCTATCTTTTTTCTATCTTTTTTTGCTCTGTTTTAATGCATTAAACACCTCATGAAGAAACTTATTGTGTTTCGACACGTGCAGCCAAGAGTGGCTTCAGTTTGTTGTTTCCAGAGTAAGACGAGGGAGCAGCAGAAAGGCAGTCATTGAGACAAAGTGTAAACACTGGCGGCATTGTGCAAGGAAGAGACCGTTTT